>LBNU01035568.1:62693-113027 GCA_014162995.1 Artemisia annua
TATGGTTGAAGATGTTGTTTGGAAAGAGCTCAGCACGAACACGAGAAAATTACCTCTATTCTGTGACAATCAAGAGCGCTGCTTATACTCTGGCAACGGAATCCGGCATTTCATTCAAAGACAAAGCATATACGGAGTTCAGTATCACTTTGTTCGTGAGAAAGTGGAGAAGGAAGGAACCGTGGATATGCAGAAAGTTTCATACTGATGTAACGTGGCAGATATCTGACAAAAGCAATTCAACTGTAACAAGTTGCATATTGGTTCGTTCCTCATGCGGCCTAGCGGAAACGTAAGCAACATTGAAAGTGCAAGGAAGCGATAACGTGTGAAGACGATTTAAGCTTCAATCTAATCCTCAAGTGGAGGATTGTTACTGGATACATTGTATGGGAAGATTCTTTCTACAATTGGGATGGTGGACAACTTGTGCATATGTCATACATGATGTATTGTGCTCAAATTGTTGCCTATAAAAGGCAATGAACTCCAGCTTCATTTGCATCCCATTCTCTTTTTTACTTTCACATAGTAATATGTTTCTCTTGCTAGTACTTGTGAGTTAGTTTGAGAGTTTGTGTGGTATCTCCTATTTACAAGAGATTAGCTTTTATCCTTGTAACTAGAGAGATGGTGTAACTCCAAATTTCCATCATAGTGAAACGTATCTTTCCTTGCCTGTGGTTTCTACCCTATTGGGGTTTTCCACGTTATATCCGTGTGTCATCTTTTATTATATTTCTAGTTGCGGGTTTGCTTCAGTCCGGTGTCACTTTTCTCAACATTGGATATATCGTTAACAATCACAAAACTGTTTCTACTGCACCATATTTTAAGGCCTTTCAGTGTCTAACTTGTCTTGAATCAAGTTCAATACGACAATACTCAAACCACTCATGAACAATATCAGATAGAGGAATTAAGACCTAATGATCATAACTAAAAACAAGAACAAAACTAACTATATAAAGGGCGCTACATCCTCCTTCGTGACATTATTAAAAGTCACAAGCACCACATAATCCTTCATCTTTGCTTCAACATCGCTAGGTGTATACATCTTGTTTGGTAACTTGATCCTACAGGCATAGGTCCCATATTGTTGCTCATCCACCGCCTCAAGATCAACATCTGTATAAGGCTTCTTTGGTAAAAGAGAGACGGGAATATAGTTGGCGACATAGCTTGTCCGTTGCTTTCCATCAATCATGGGAAAAGCATAATTGGGGGTGTAGTGAGGTACGTAGGTGGCCGGTTTCCCATCTGGCCTTGTGCCTTCACATAACAACATGTTGTCTTCAACAGTAACATTCACATGGTTACTTCTCATTCCAGGCATGTATATGAGCATAGATAGGCATTCTCCATTATGGATTATTGTCGGGAATGGTGCCAACGCCCTATCAACTTTAGGGTTTGTTTTTTCTTTAATCATTTTACATGTTATTTAGGAGGATCGTTGGATTAATAATCAAATCAGTTTCATCCTTCCTATTTGTCTTTGCACGCAAAGGTTAAGTTTTTTTATGACACATTCCAGGATCAAGTAGTACGATCTGTGCTTTAAAAAAAAAGAAAAAAAAGTTGTTTAACGTAGCCCTTAGGGCTGTATTTAAGGTATTCACAGGCATATTGTAAATCATATAAGCAAAAATAATAAGAGTTTAAGTTTTGTTAATTTGTGACCACTCGGAAGTACGCCTATGCGTAGTAATCAATAAACAAACAACTTGTACAAATAAAAAATAGGATACAATAAAGTTAAGAAACTAAAACAAGCTAAGTAATACCGTAATCTTCGTTAGAGACATGAACACGAAAATCCTTTTTGTTGATAAAACGTGAAAGCGATGCGCCTACTGCCATTGGTGACCGGTATGGAACAATGGACCTCAAGAATTGCTTTGATGTACGGAATGATGACGTTGAAGTTTCCACCGACGTATGGAACTGAAATCCGGTTCCGGTGAAGAGTTTAGAAGACGGAGATTGACGGAACGGTATGGCAGTTAACAATGGTGACCTCATAAGCTTTTTGAGAGCATGTGAAGAAGCCATTTTCCGGTGAAAAAATGAAAAAGCAAATTATGAATAATAAATTTTGGAATGATATTTATATTTTTTAGCTATCTTAATTAGTTAATTTGATTGAATTTCCTTATAAAAGTGGGTTTCTTGTTCATCAAGACTAGCAAGGTATTCGTTCGATGTGGTGGCAATTAAGTACTATGTATCTAAATTTTTTGACGAGTTTCATTTATACGTTCTTTTACAATAGCTTTACAAATTATTTTGTTTGTATACGGATTACTAGTTATAATGCCCGCACGCAGGTTTTTAAATTTTTTTTTTGAATGATATATTTTTGTTTCTTAAAAAACAAATAATTTAATATTTGTTTTGTTTGATTTATGATTTTTAATTATATTTGTTTATTATTAAAGATAATCATTTAAAAAATTTAATCATTTTGTTAGTTGCATCTTATCTATATCTTTATGTATTTATCTCTACGTGTGTAGTATATCAACAAAATAAATTTTTTAAATTTAAAAATAATAATTAAAATATTACCTAATAAGAAAATATTCTTTTTTCTGAAATACGAAAGTACTGACTAGGGGTTTTGTTTTATTATATAAAAGATAATCAATAGCAAAAGTGTGGTGGAGCTTTGCTTAGTTTGTAGTATTATTTTGTTTGTTTGTGTTTTTTGTCTAGTAGCTTTGATTTGTTTGTAGTTTGTACAAAGGTTTTTTTTAATTATATTTTTTATTAAGGGGTTTTTAGAATAAGAAATGAATGCTACATCCATATAAAGTTAAAAAAAAATAAAAAAAATAAAATAAAATAAAAAAATCACAAATACATGTGGCATGTAAATACTGCAGGGTACCCGCGTATTGCAGCGGCGGGTACCATAAAATAAAATTTTTCGGTGAATCATGTATTTTAGTTTATTATTTTCTCTTTGACAATTTAAATTTACGGATATCAAGAATTTCGTTTATCCCATGCCCGTTCGGGCTCGAGCCTGTTTGGCCCGTGCTTGTTCGGGCTCGAGCCCTTTTAGCCCGTTACCCGTTCGGACTTGAATATTTGTATAATGTGCTTTATTATTTGTATTAGTGACATTTAATAATTGTGTTTGAGTTGGTTGTATAATATGCTTGATAAATTATATTTCTTATGTAAGGGGTGTTTTAATAACTGCATTAATTATATTTATTGATCAGTTAATTAATTGACTACATTAAATATTTGACAACATTAATTATGTTTTAATTGTGTTTCTTACTATAATAAGCAATGCTGAATTAGTTGTATTTTTAGCTTAAGAACTTGTAATTGTATTTAATGTTAGAAAATGTGTTTTAATTACTTGTACTTTTAGCTTTATAACTTGGATAGCTGAATTTTAAGAGTTTCTAATTTAAGTGGGCCTTAATGCTTTATAAGATAGTAAGAATGTGAATAAGAATAATGGAAGAAAAAATATCACACAACATTATTAGTCCAACTCTTTTGTCATGTCATTGTGTGAATACTTCTTTGTAAAATTTTATGGATGTAGCATATCTCTTTTAGAATAATGTGTTGACAAGTCAATTGATGTATATTGATGCATCAATTGATTGTACACATAGCATGGATAGTTGTATTCTTCATCTTTTTTACATTAAGAAGGTCATACTCCATTATATGTAGTAGACTATACTCAAAAGGAAGAAATCAATGTTCTTTCGTACTCTTGGCTTAAACACATGCTTTAAAAAATGGGGTAATTCATTAGTTGCCCACCTTTGCCCCATGCGACTTTGGGTTTTTGCATTTTTTTCCTATGTGACTTATGCCCTCTTTACCACTTATGCAACTCGTACTTTTTGCCCCAAAATCAAGTACTTGTGTGTAAATGGAAGTACACTTGTGTAAGAGTACAAGTACAAGTGTGTAAGAGTACAAAGATGCATAAAAAGTATAAGTTGCATAAAAAAAGTACAAGTCGCATAAAAAGTACAAGTCGCATAAAAAAAATACACCGTTAGTCGCATAAGATGACACTTACACATGTGTACTTTCCACTTACACATATGTATTTTCAGGTTAGAAACTTGTCAACTATTGATGAAGTTGCAAAGGTCGTATATGTCGCATAAGTCGCTAAGTGACAAATGTATATGCAAAATAAAGTTGGGGCAAACCTTTGATCAAATGTGCACTTTTGAGCAGTGACTGAGCCACATTATCACTTGGATGGGCAAAGGCCAACCCCACTTTTGTTAAGAATACTAGTAGTAAAGATATGTTGCTATGTATTTTGTACACGAATTTTCAACATGCCCACAGAAAATTTCAACCGGCCCACCCAAAATAAGAAATACAGCCCACTCAAATACATTAGAAAATTGTGTCACTCACATAATCACATTGAATTATTGAAAAGGGGAAAACCAATCGGAGAATAGAGGTTACAGGAGAAGTTGGATGGTCAATGACAATTGACAAAACCACTTTATGATTCTTATTCAATAATTATTATAAAACCACAATTCTACTGCCATCATTCAAGAATCAAGACTTTTATTCCATATCCTCTGTTTGGTTTTGAATAATCATGTATCTAACTCACTAATTCTTTGACCTTTCTTCATTAATTATAATGTATTAGTATTTTACTTTTCCTAAATATGTATAACTCATTGGGATTTAGCATTTTAGTGGTTAAATATTTAGAACTTGAATAGGATACAGGAGATACTATACATTGATACAATAATCTTCAACAACACTATGATTGACAATTTACAATTTCTCAATTAGTTATTCACAAACATTATGTTAATAGTCTTGATTTTTTGTGTAAATTCACTAGATATACATCGATGACAAAAAAAACAAAAAAGCATCTATTCATTTTTTTCACGAACTATTTCGCCTAGAATTGAAGAGGATACAATATGAGAAGAAGAGAATAAAGAACCACTAAGGGACGAGAATCCTTCACCGATTTCAGTAGTCGAGAATGCTATATTTTTGTATATTCAACGTGACCCTGGACTACGTAAACCAATATGGAATTATCCGGTTAATAAAAGAGACGAGATTCGACGAGCTTACTTGAAATATGGACCTCATCGACTAGTACTACCCAAATACCCTTTAACATGATCAAAAACTCATCCACATTGTTTTCAAGCTAAATGGTATTCGGAATATCCTGGTTAGAGTACTCTCGAACAACTGATAGGGCATAATGTTTTTATTGTTATCTCTTGTTGAAAGAACCAAGGACTAATAAAGGCCAAGACGCGTTTGCAATTAATGGTTTCAAAAACTAGAATAGGGTGATAGGAAAGCATTCTTCATTTATGAAACATGTAGGAGATGCACCGAACAATCAACATAATAATGCTACTCCCTCCGCCCCAAAATAATTGTCCCCCGACAACAAACACACAGTTTAAGAAAAGTGCATTTATTACAGCTTTCTCTTTCTTACTTTTTAACAGAATGACAGTTTTACCCTTAGCTAATTAAATAAGTTATTCTTTAAAGTTTGTAATAATAATTTCAAGCAAGAGCAATATGATAAACTCGATCAAACTATCCTATCTATATTAGTAGTAAACAATTAAATTAGGACATGTAAAAAAGGAAACATGGACTATTAATTTGGGATGGAGGGAGTATAAGATTTTGTGATGCTTTGCTAAATTAGGAAGGGCATACTGATTAGGTTATGCAACGGCTATCGGCTAAAGAAATTAGATTGAATAGGCTAAGGGTGAAAGCGGCGATTGATTTGGTTCGTTTTTGCTCATTTCAAGGAATTAGCTTTAGAAGTCGAGATGAAAGAGTTGGCTCTAAAAACTGGTGTGACATTCTTGAGATTCTTAATATCGTAGGCTCATATATTGAAGAAATTGCAAGTAGTGTCTTAGAAAACGCTCCTTGTAATGCAAAATACACTTCACCTGATGTTCAAAAAGAAGTTTTAGTTTGTTTGCTGAGAAAGTTCGAAAGAAGATTGTTGAAGATATTGGAAACTCTAAATTTTGTATAATGGTAGACGAGGCAGTGATGAATGTAAGAAAGAACAAATGGCAATTATTCTTCGTTTTGTTGACAATAAGGGATTCAAAAACAAGAGCGCTTTTTTGGTGTTATCCATCTTGAAGATACATCATCCGCCACTTTATACAAAACAATTTGTGCAACACTTTCTTCTTATTTGCTTACGATTGAAAATATTCGTGGACAAGGATATGATGGAGCTAGAAATATGAGAGGTGAATGGAATTGATTACAAGCACTGTTTCTCAAGGTTAATCCATGTGCTTATTATATACATTATATGGCTGATCAGGTAAATTATGTACATGAATTTTTTGAAGATTTATCTTACATTGTGACAGATGTTGGTGCCTCTTGTAAATGAAAAGATGAGTTACAAGTTGCACAAGCTACTCAAATAGAGAAATGTTACAGATAGGTGAAATTGAGTCTGATAAAGGAGCTAACCAAATTTGTATTGTGAAACGTGCTGGCCATACACGTTGGAGCTCTCATTTTACTTCAATTACTAGCCTTATTCGGATGTACAATCCAACATGTATAGTTTTGGAGATGATAAAAAAATACGGGTGTAACTTTAAAACAAAGGGTGGTGCTAGTTAAGCGTTAAAGAAGTTGACTTCTTTTGATTTTGTTTTCAAATTACATATGATGAAAACAATCTTGGGCCATGCTAATGTTCTTTGTAAGGCTTTGCAACAAAAAGATCAAGAGGTCATAAATGTGATAAAATGGTTTCACAAACAAGAAAGCTGATTCAAAAACTAAAAGATGACAAATGGGGTTCTTTTCTTGACGGTGTCATTTGTTTTATCCAAAAACATGGTATTCGTATTCCTGATTTCAGTGCTCCTTATTTCAAAGGGAGAAGCGTAAGGAATCAGGATAACGCTACTAATGAGCATCACTATCATTATGATATATATAATGAAACAATAGATTTTCATTTGTGAGAACTTGATTCAAGGTTTAGTGAGAAAATTTTGGAACTTTTAGAACTTAGCTCTGCTTTGGATCTTAGAGACGGATTTATATATCTTACAATTCAGATTCGATTCGATTCTAAAGCTTGCAAAGAAATACTATTATCTTGATTTAACAGAGCAAGAACTCGATACCTTGGAATTCCAATTGAAATACTTTGAACTTGATGTGAAAGATCATCCAAAGTTGGGAAAGTCATCTTTTATAGCTGAATTATGTCAAGGCTTAGCATACACAGGAAAGGCAATTCACTATTATCTAGTTGACAGGTTGATACGACTGGTGTTGACTTTCCGGTGTCTACTGCAAGTGTTGAACATGCGTTTTCAGCCATGAAAATTGTGAAGAACATATTACATAATAAAATGGGTGATGAGTTTCTTTCAGATAATTTAGTACTTTATATTGAAAATGATATTGCAGATACCTTTAGGTTAGATAGTGTTCTAGATGATTTTAATGATGTTAAAAAGCGTTGTGCACGTTTTAAATGAAAAACTCTTATTGTAAGACTCTTTAAATTTGCATTGTTTTTTTTTGTGGGTATCTTTTTCCAAATTTTTGTTTTGGCCTAGCCGGCTGAACAATCCAGGCTTCGTCACTGTTTTTGGGGCAACTAATGAATTACCCCTTAAAAAATTTAGTCTCTCACCGGGTTGTAAAAAATGTATAACATGTAATCATTTTCCCCAACTTTTTTATAGTGCTTAAATTGTTACTTCTTTCGGTATCTAACTTGCCTTGAATCACTGGTCTTGTGCCTTTCCATAAGAAAATGTCGTCTTCAACATAAACACTCACATGATGGTTATTCATACCAAATAGGTACATGTAGACATATAAATGTTCATCATTGCTAACTATTGTAGGACAACACACTCCAAACACGATGAGAATGTTGGGATATTTTTTTCTTAATCACAATACCTGTTACTAGGATGGCTTATCAAATCAGTTTGATCACAATCTATCCATTTGGTAAATTATACTTTAGGATTAATTCTATGAATTAGCCATGAACTTTCAAAAATATCCAATGTTAGGTAACGAACTTTCAAAAATATTATTATCACCTATCAAACTTGTTTTGTTCCAATGTTACTTGTATGGGCTATCTTTGCAACTGGTAACCGGTTGCAACCAGTTACCTTTTAGTGAGTGGTACTATTTATAACTCTTCCCTTGATGATTGGGTATAGTCTCCTAAAATACACTTGTTTTTTGCTAAAAGACAAGTAAAAACACCAACTCTACCCCCAACACACACACATCATTATCGATCTAACTCCCAAAATCCTAATATTACTGATTTATGAAAAAAAGTTAAGTCAAACAAAAATCTTGTACACAATCCCTTACATCATTTGATCAAATGCACAAACAAAATTTCTCAAAAAAATCAAACCCAGATCCATCAATCATTCTTAAATCAAATCATACAAACACAAAACCACATCCTCTCATCGCCGATGTCTTTCCGGCAGTGAAAACAACAAACGGCTTATACATGTTCGGTGATTGTGCCGGCGGTGGTTATAAATTAAATCAAACCTAGTCAACTCTTGATCTAAACCCAATATTCAATCTCTTGATGAATGAAAGATAAGTTTATGGTGGATAAAATTGAGGCTTGTTTCAGCCATGTGAGTTGAATCCACTATGGTGGTATAAGGTTTTGATATGACAATTGTTTAGCAGCGGCTATAGTGTGTTTTTTTTTAAAAAAAATTGGTCCAAATAGAATCTGAGATAGGATATAGGGTTGAATATAGATTCGTGGTTGGGATTTTAAGTGTTAAAATGATGGGTTTGCAATTGGAATTCAGATGTTTCACTGAAATATTCAGTTTGGAGTATTAAAAGTGTGAAGAAGGGATTTTTAGGCGCTGTGGAACCTGGTTCAGTGATATGAACAGGGTCTGAAGAATCAGGGTGTGTTTAGGGTCAGGTATGAAACATAACTCGGGCTGAGCATTTTGTAACTCAGGGCATGCCAATGGAGGATACAGATGAGAGGTGATATTTGCTCTATTGCTAGCATCAGAGGTTGATAAGCATTTCAATGATAAGGGTGATATGAATCAGGCATGCAATACAACAATTAGGGAATGGTGTTTAGAGTTGATTTACTTAGCCTGAGTGTTATGTGTTGTAGTCAGGGGTGATAAAGGAATACCCAAGTCCCTAAGCCTCATATGAATCTCTCACTTAAATGCTTAATCCTTCAAAAATGATGAAATTACAGGTTGAAGGGGAAAGGATTAAACAGGTGTGAGATGTACACAAAGGTTGGTTGAGGGGAAGAAAGCGGGAAATGAGGATATAAGTGGTTATATGTGGTCACATGTGGGCTCACAGATGGTGAAACGGTCGTATAGCCTATAATAGAAGGTTGCAACAAAGTTTCATAGGTTATAATACTCCATAATATTTTTGAAAGTTCGTTACCTAACATTGAAATTTTTTGAAATTTCATGGCCAATTCATAGTATTAACCCTTGTTAAAAATACCACCGGTTTTCACAATTGTTACCGGCTACTGCTGGTTAACAAGTACAAAAAGACTGCCATGTAAGCATAGTAGCCGATTACGAATATTTTTTATGAATAAAACATTTCCACTTCATTAAATTTTTTCCTCCTCATTTATTAAAACATTTCCATCTCAATAATTCCTACTATATAAGACAAAACCCACCCACATTTACCCCCAATTTTCACCTACAAAATTTTCCCCCAAAATCTGACATGAACCCTTATTTTTAATCATTGAAATTGGTTCGATTAACGTTCACCATAGGTAAAGGTTAGTGTATGTAGAACCGTAGAGGGGGGAGGGGGGTGAATAGGTTTCTTAGGCTTTTTGGATGTTTAAAAACTTTAAGCCAAGAAGAACCAAGTGGTCTAGACAATAACAACCACTAACACTATCCAAAGCATATAAAGCGAGTAAAGAGACACCACGATATATACTGGTTCGGGATGGGGGTTTATACCATCCGTACGTCCAGTTGCGAATCCACGACACGATACTATTCCACTAGTATAATCCTTTTGGTGGACTACAAACCGTTACAATTCACTCCACCGATATTCACTAATATCGATGCTTACAAAGAAGGAGTTACTCCCACGGTATTCCGCCCTCGGAAACCACCCAAAAGAACCTCGTGACTCGACTTACACTTGGTCACCTAGACCTCAATCAAAACTTCCACCTGGAAGTATCAAACCCCAACTAGATCCCGAATGATCTAGGCTTGGTCACCAAGACACAAGACTTCCTTTACAAACAATTGAATGCATGAATAAATGTTTGTTCAACCAAGTCCTAACCTAACCTAGAGACTCGATTGTAATAGATAGGGTAAAGATAAGAATACCCTCGACACAATCACAAGAGTGGATTAAGTTCTTGAGATTCTTCCCTTGCAAGGAGATGTGTTCTTTCAAAGATGTTAGTGTGTTTAACTAAGAACACAAGATAGAATTAGAGAGATTAGAGAGAAAGAATGTAGAGAGAAAGAGTAATGGCAAGGGGTGAGGAATACAAGAGGCAAGGGGGTATTTATAGGCCAAGACCCAAACTTGGGATTAATTTACCGAGGCTGGCGCGTCACCCACGCGTCAACGCGCGGGCAGCGCGCCAGGACCTCTGTTGTAGAAATCCCAAGTGTTGGGTGTTGGTCCTTGTAAATACCTAACCTTGCTAAACCCCCAATTGTACTTCACACTAAACCTTAACATTAATCAATCTAAGGTTTACCAACTCAAATAGCCAATTTGGAAAATGTTTTGTGAAGTGTTTATGAGAAAACCAAATACCAAGGATAAAAGAGTAGAAAGGGCAACTTGGTAGGGGTAAAAAGAGTATTCCTCACATGGCATAATAGAGAATAGAATATGCCATGGGATATTCCTCTATAGGGAAGAGTGTGAGAGGTTGGGTTAAGAAGTAACCATGGTTAAGTTAAAAGAGTGTGTAGAGAATAAACCATGGTTAGTTAAAGAGTATATCCAAGGGAATATTCCATCCTTGGTGAGGTTAAGAGTTAACTAAGGTTAAGTGAGAATGGGTGTGTAGAGAGCTACCATGGTTGGGTTAGAAGTGAACCATGGTTGGGTTAAGAGAGGATATCCAAAGGAATATTCCTTTCTTGGAGAGAAAGTGTGGATGTTGGTGAAAAGGTTGGGATGTGAAAGGGTGTAAAGAATATAAGGGTTGGATTGTGTGTGTGTAAGGGAATATGTAAGTGTGGATGTGATGGGGAGCCTTGTGAGTGTAGAGAGTGGGATGGTTGTGAGTAGTGTGTGTAAATTTGAAAATAAAGTTGTTGGGGATATGAGATATGTGTTGTAAGGCTGGGATGTGTATAAGGAGTGAGTTGTATGTGTAAGGAATATGTAAAAGTGATTGGATGGGGAGTCTTGTGTGTGTGAAGAGAGGTATGTGAGTGAAGTGTGTGTATTTTGAAAATAAAGGTGTATGAATGTGAGTATGTGTGTGTTTAGAAAAGAGTGTATATGTGTGTATAGGGAAGAGTATGTATGTGTATAAAAAAGTGTATGGGAAGTTGGTAAAGTAAAGGGAATATTGTGTGGAAGTTTGTGAGGAGACAAAGTACTCTTTGTGTAAGGTGTAATGGAATATTGTAAGAGGTTGTTAGGAAGGTATTTTTGGGAAGGATTGTGGGAGATTTGAGGGTTTGACTTTTGTGAAAACGAGATTAAGAAAAGATTAAGAAAAATTAGTAAATAATCTAATTGTCATTAAGAAGAAAAGGTTTAGACAATTAAGATTATAAGTTGAGAAAATCATAGGTTACTTATAAATCTAAGTAACACAACGTCGAGAATCCATAATTTCATAACTCATGACTTTCCACGACTCGACGTACTCAACTAACACCTTGGAACAAACAAGTCAAGTGCTTTGCCTTGATGTAAAGCATAATCCATGCGGGAAAGGATGCGTTTACGCAGAGACCTTGGACTTAGTTTGACCAATAAGGGAGTAAACCCGTTACGTGATTAGAGAAGATGTAAGCACGGGATATGAGCATATGGATGCTTTCACGTGATGTTACGTGAAATATATAAGCTCCTTAAGTTTAGAAAAGCCGTGGCTAGAGGCGAGAGTTAGAAAACATGAGTTGGTGTTTTCCCGTAAACGAGTGTTATAAAAGTTGGATCTCTAATCCCAAAACTCGTTTCGAGTGTTCTCAATTAAGCACATAGCATATTCATACATGTATGGAAAGATCCACATTTGTCGGATAAGGGGAAATTCAACTTTCAAAATTCGTCCAAACCCATATAGTAGCCTGGCGCGTCACCCACGTGTTGACGCGTGGATGACGCGTCAGGAGCAGATATGGATTCGGGGAATTTTGGCTACCGTTTGTTATTTTATGTGTTTCGAAGGTTTATTTGTCATCATTAAAACATTAGGAGATCTTGATCATGTTGCCTCAACAGTGTAATTATCATTTTGTTCTTGTTTATTACTCGTTTTTTGTTCTTTAATTGCACCCTAATGTAAAAATCCTTAATTTCATGCAAACTGGATGAAAATCGTGTTTTGACTGTCAACCTAAAACACGACGAGGTTTTCACAACTGAGCCGTTTGGATATTTAAATGGGGATGAAAAGTAGTAAACTGATTTAAACTTTTAAGGGATGTCTTATGAAGTTTTTAGGGAAATAGTAAACCCGTTTGGTGACTAACATAGTAGAAAAGTTGTATTTTGCAAAACAGGCATCCCTTTAAGAGAAGGTTTAACTGAACTAAAAAATAATGCGGATTTTTAGGACTTTTTAAGGGTTGGTTATGAAAATAAATGGGTTATTGATTTGTATGTTGAGCATTTGGGGTATGATGCATTAGATTTTGCTAGGGGGGCCACTAGGGAAATCGGTAATCTTTCTGATGGGTCTACTGATGCATATTGTTCTAGTGATGAAGATGACATAGATAATGTAGAGTTTTTTTAATGAAGGAGAAGATGAGGTAGTGACTCAAAACAAAACTACAAATGACCCTTTTTTTGAGTAATCTTTGTAGTAATGGTGGCCATTATAATCGTTTCGTAAATGAACCTATGCCTGTTAATATTGATGAAACACCACTTTTGGAAGATCCGGAAGCCAGTAGGTTAGCACCTTATCACAAAGTTCAGAAGGGAGGTATTTATCCTAAATATGACCCCCACAGTTCCATGGGACAAACAGCAACCTGAATTACGCATGAGATTTGAGAATTCAGAATAATTGAAAATTTGTTTAGCCAATTATGGAGTGGCAAATGGGTATCAATTATAGTATCAATTGTAGTATCAAAAGAATGATTGGAGACAAGTGTTAGTGTTACGTGGTAGGGATGTTCAGGAAGGCAGATGTGCAGGTTTTAGTAGTATGAAGAGTAAGGCAAGGAAAAAATTAATCAAAGATGGTGAGGGAACAAGCAAAGATGGAGAAGGTCCAAGAGTTGCTCCAAAACATCCTAAGAAACTTAACAAGAAAACACTTGATGGTAAATCAATAAAAAAGAATGTGTCTGTTAGGATAACTAGAAGTAGGGAAAAAAAAGAAGGGTGAGGGATCTAGCAAAAAAGGAGATGGTTCATTTGAAACACCAAAGGCAAGTATCAAAGGTGTTGATAATTCAGAGTCACCTAAGTGAAATAAATCCAAAAAACCTGATGAAAATATAAAAAGAACATTAGTTTGTGGTTTAGATTGTAGGCATCCTGGATGCAGAGAAATACATTTCAGATTAAGTCATTGAACCCTGACCATAAATGTTCTAGAAACTATAACCTAGGGTCTTTAGTAACCTATAGGTGGATAGCACACCAATTTACAAAAGAGATTATTGCAGACCCTCACATGACCTTGTGGAAAATGAAAAATGCCATTAGAGAAAAATTTCGCATAGATGTCTGCCTTGGTCAATGCAAAAGAACAAAACAAAGGGCACTTTTTGATTTTGAAGGAGGGTTAGTTGAGCATTATGGTAGGTTGTGGGACTATAGGGATGCTATCTTAGCATCAAATCCTGGATCAACTTGTGTAGTTGAAGATAAAGAAACAAAAAGTGGTAGCTACTATTTCAGAAGAATGTATGTCTGTTTTAAGGGGTCAATGATGGGTGGTTAACAGGGTGTAGAAAATTCATTGGTCTAGATGGTTTTTCTCTGAAACACACTCGTAGGGGTGAGTTGCTCGCAGCAATAGGAATGGATGCAAACAATCAGATGTACCCAGTTGCTTGGGCAGTTGTCAAAGTTGAGAACTATATGAATTGGTGTTGGTGTGCCAAGTGATGTAAGAGGTGAGTCTAGTGATCTGGGTGCTGCTGGAGGGTCAAGAGGTGGTGGTAGAGGGGAAAATATACTTGTAGAAGAGGAGGTATGAAGTTTATATATTGCCTAAACACTTACAAATAAATCTTTTTGTTGTTTACCTAATCTTAAACATTTGACAGGAATTGGCTAAGGAGGAAATCAGGAAAAACATGGAACATGAATTTATGGAATTGTTACTATTTCAAGAAGAGGAGAAGAGGATTGCAGAAGAAGACCAAAGAAGAGAAGAGCAAGATTGGGAGAATGATGAGGAGGCATTGAGGTTAACACTTGAAGCAGCAGATAGAGTTGAGAAGGAACACCAAAGAAGACTCAAAGAAGAAGAAGAATATGAGCTAAGACAACAGTGGTGGTACAGTGATGTGTATAGCCTAAATAGAGATGAAAATATGGAAACACAAGAAGGTGAACGAGTTGTCAAAGGTCAACCAGCTGAAAGGGGTAGCCCAGATGAATCATTTGATGTGGAACCTTTAAATAGAACTCTCAACAATGTCAATGATAATCTGGAAACACAAGAATCTGTTGTCAAACATTCAGAACAAGTTGCATATGAACAATAAGATACAGATGCAAAACTAGTTGCTGATGGAAGCTGATGAAAAGGGAAAAAGTGTTGATATAAGTGCACCAGATGAACCAAAACAGAAGAGAGGAAGAAAAAGGAAAGCTGCAACATCAGAGCCAGAGATGAGAATTTACCATAAGAACATGGGTAGATCTGAGAGGATTTTTAGCATGCAGATGAAGAAAACTGGTTTTGGGTCAAATGGTGAAGGGTCAACAGCAGATAAAGCATTCTTAGTGGAGTAGTCTTGGAACATGTTCTTTTTTAATTGCATTCATATAAGTAGTTATCAGACACTATCATGTGGTATCTTTTGTGGCCCCAAACTGAATGGATTTATGACTTTTGTATTGTAATGTTTGAATTATGGTCTGGATCGTTGAATTGTTGTATGTAATGGTCCCAAACTCTAGGGGTTTGTCCCCCACATGACTATTTTCTAATGAATGCAAGAACTTGTTTAATCTAGTATATAGTGTCTTCTATTTTATCTAGTATGTTTGACATTTATGATAGCATTTCAAAATCATGAAGCATAACATATGAAAATCAAGAACCATTGTTGACATTTTTGACAGTCAAAGCTGCAACATCATTTCCATTCAAACAAACCATTCCCAACATTCAACAGTAGCAGTTTACATGATGTTCAATCCTAGTAGAAACATAGTTATTTGACAGCTACTACAACAACAAGAAGCAAAAACAAAATAAAACTTGTTGACTTCCAAAAAATCAACAGGTCATAAGTGAGGGAATAACTTGTTCTTGAAACTTTAACCTTTCTTCACGGGTCATTTCATTGTCAAGTTGATGTCTTTCATTTGGAGTAAGCAACCCATACATCTCATTCATTTGTGCCCTGTACCAATCACTCTCAATTTCTAGATCGAACCAAATCCATGTCTCACATTTCTTTTTGACAGGTTTCTGCAATTCAAATGACAATTTAAATTGAAGATATTCACTTAAATTACATTAATAGTGTAATGAATCATCAATAACTTACCCTACGATTTGGACAAACCAAGAATCGTCGACCCGGATTGCCTGGCGTCCAAGATGTCAAAACCCTAACTGGAAGTTTGCAAGTACATAATTTGGAATTATTGCGACGATAATGAAACATTGAGGGTGTGATTTTTGGACCGTTACGATTTGGGGATAGGTTTATGGTTAGGATTGATGTTTAGAGTAAATGGTTATATTTGTGGGGGTGGGTTTTATTTACGGTTGGAAACCCGACCCATTTGTGGGGATGGGTTTATTTTTCACGTAGATAAATAAATGCCACTTGGAAAATAAGTTTGGAATGTTGGTGGTATTTACAGGTAATGCAAACTTTTGTTGGTGGTATCTTTTATATAATAAAACAAAACTCCAAATTGGGACTTTAAAAAAAGATTATTTCCTTATTAGGTAATATTTTAATTATTATTTTTTAATTTATAAATTTATAAATTCGCTTTGTTGATATACTACACAAGTAGAAGATAAATACAAAAAATATAGATAAGATGCAACTAACAATAGGATTAAACTTTTTAAATAATTATCTTTAATAATAAAAAAAACAATTAAAACTAATAAATCAAATAAAACAAAGATTAAATTATTTGTTTTAAATAAATAAAAATATATCATTCAAAAAACTTAAAGAAAGAAAGGAAAAAAAAAAAAAAACGCACGTTCGTGGGCATTATAACTAGTTAGTATTAAACAGCATACATTGGTGATATTTATAAATTTTGGAAAGTACGTTGTCAATTTAAGTCATTAACCCTTCTTTTTATGAACATTTTTACACTTCCTGTTTTCGGGGAAAAAAATGAATCATAATGCTAAGGGACTACGTACTTCTACAACTTGCGTGATATCTAATGATATACTCTACTTCAAAGATAGGTACTATTATTAGCAACTCGCCATACACGATGGACTACTTGTATAAACTGATATTACTTGATAACATATACAACGACTTGTTTGCTTGGCGTTACGTATTTATATTTAGGTGTTCGTATCTTTTCACATAAATAACAAAATCCTAATATCTCTCCTTTTATAACATATATATCTCCACATTCATATATATCATCTATATTAACACGTTCGTAGGTAGAGTGTGTTTGTTAACAAGTGGTAATGGGGAACTGTAATTGTATATTTGCAGGGTGCATCGATCAAGCTAGTGTAGGGATCGTCGAAAAATGGGGTAAGTTTGAGAAGTTGGCACATCCTGGCCTCAATTTCTTTAACCCGTGTGCCGGTCAGTATCTTGCCGGTTCTCTCTCGACAAGGATCCAATCTCTTTCTGTCAAAATCGAAACCAAAACTAAGGTCGATCTTTTTCTTTTCTTATATCATATATACATGTATGTTAATTAAAGTTCTAGGTAATTAATTATGTTATCGATATATGCGGTTATGTAATAAGCTAGACCTAGGTTTTTTTTGGGTACTATTTACGTAGTATAAGTTTTTAGGATGTTATGATTCCACGATCTTTATTTATTCTCATGTTCCTGTAATAATTGAGGCTGCATTATTCAAACATGATGAACATGTATCGGACGGCGATTTTAGATTATTAGATAGTACATTATTTTAAGGTTTAGTGTAATTTTGGCCTAGCTTGACTGTACAGATTTGCTTAGCCTTTTATTAGGGTTTACTATGCAACTTTCTGTTCTCTTTATACATGTAGACCCTACTAATACCCCAAGTTCATTTATACAATCGGGGCCGTAATAGTGTTAGTTATGATTTAAAATTTAATTAACTAGTTGAGCTGGCCTCTCACGCCTAGGAGTATTTGAATTTTCAGAAAGAGCGTTTTTTAGATGGTTAGTATCTGTCGCGCGTTCTATATGCGTAAGCAGGTTAATTAGTTTTTTTCCCTTGTAGTTTACATGATTTGTTAGGATGATGGTTGCTAGCATGAATGAGCAATAATTACAGTGTTTTGGTTATTGCCTTTGATGTGTTTACTATTAATTTCATAGATACTAAATCAATGTTTACAGCGAAGCTTGTCTGCTCGACAGTAGAAGACTTTACATCATGGATTTTTTTTTTTTTTTTTGAAAGGCAATATATTTTATGTAGATATAATAGCAAGATGCTAAAATTACATGGACACGAATATAACGAACAAACCAAATTACACACCGAACCTATGACCAGCACCGATAACCGAACCTATGAGCAACACATACACTAGGATCAAACACGGAAATCAGTGAATTATACCCGACATACTGAGAAACAACTCCAACCTATCAAACCCACCAAACACAGTAACACTAATTAAGGGCAAACACCCATTAGAAAGTATTATGACACGTGTTGAAAACCAACCATCACTCAACCAACCACGTACACCTGAGACCTCACACATGAAACATAACCCGTCATCCAACACACAATCTGATGACCAAGTGGTGGCCGACAGATTGGAAAAAGTACCCCAAGATGTATAGTTTTAGATGACTAGCTTTGGTCATGAAACAATTTAATTCTTGTCAATCAAGGAGTGTGACACTATTTCTTGTTGATCAGAAAACTAGTGCTCTCCACATACATAGTTGATGTGTTTTTGTGCCATATGTTACCTACATTTCAATTTCGAGGTCATCTGTAAACTCGTATATAAATAATGTATGAAAAAGGTTTGGTAGTCCTAACGTTTTCATTAGAATGGATAAATACCAGACAAGTCGGTTTCTTATCTTTTATTATTATTATTGCCTACATGTGTGATTAGCATCTCCTTACGCCATTAGAATCTCCGTCGTTTTTGCTCGGCAAAAAAAAAAAAAAAAAAGATTAAATTGTTGCATCTCTTAATTCTGCAGGACAACGTATTTGTTCATATAGTTTCATCAATCTTGTATAAAGTGATAAAGCATAACGCCGATGATGCATTTTATGAGCTGCAGAACCCCCGAGAACAGATTCAAGCCTATGTTTTTGATGGTGCGTATTTTGTCTCATGAGCATTTGCTTCTTTGACAGTAAATATATCATTAGAGGTGGCGAGTTGGGTGTGTCAAGCTGGGTAATGGGTGAAAGCCGTGTTTTTACGGGTGGGGTTGACTTAAAACCTTCATAGTTTGAATATTTTTTTATATATGTAATTAGCAACTGTCAAATGTTTAAGATAATCTTGTTATAAAGTTTTAAATAAAATGATTTAGGAGGTTTTATGCATTAAAAGTACACATTTGATCTACTGTGACTTGTTTGAGCCTTTCTTAATCTACTTTTTTATTGGACTTTTTACCAACGTGACCCATTACACAAAGAAACTTACCCGAATTGGAATTGTGTGTTCTTATCGTGAATAATGGATACTTTTCTTTCAGTTGTGCGAGCACAGGTTCCAAGATTGACTTTGGATCAGCTCTTTGAGCAGAAGGATGAAGTTGCAAAAGCTGTATTGGATGAACTTGAGAAGGTGAATTTTCTTTGTTTGTATGAAAGCACGTCATGCAATATAAGGATGATTATATGATATTTTCCTTGTTTCAAACCGTATTAAAATGAAATGATGTGATTATTAATCAAGGTTGCCATAATTTAACTTTAAAATGTCATTTCGCTGCTTCATTATCAGGTGATGGGAGAATATGGGTACAGCATAGAGCAGATACTAATAGTGGACATTATACCTGATCCGTCTGTGCGTAAAGCAATGAATGAGATAAATGCAGGTATGCGGTTCAATCTGTTGCTTTCTTTTACTATGTGCTATCCAATTATATCTTTCTTTTAAACTATTCAAGTGGATTAAATATATTGAAAGTCATTTGAAATATATTTAAGTGTACAAGACTGTCTAGTTTTTTTTACATATATAACGCATCGACTATAAAAGTCAACAAAACACTGTCTGTTTTGACTCGACCCATTTATATGTTTACCAAAACTTCCCCTATTGACCATTTGATCCGTTATTCATCTCACTCAACCAGCCCCATTTTGCCGTTCCTAGTTGAGGATTAAATAGTAAGTCTTGCTGCTGCCAATACAAGCAAGATCTGTTTAATTTATAGGTTTGTACTTTCTTAGACGGAACCATTCCTAGGTTTTTTAATACTACTATCTTACTTTCTGCTCAGATATTTAATTATGTGATTATTAGAACTTGAAAGATGATAAGCACATCCAAACACTCTTTCTATGACCAATTTATTACAACTGATTATCACATAACCCGAACATCCTCCATGTCTTATTATGTTATGGTACATTATCTTTATCCATTTTTAATATGCAGCACAACGGCTTCAACTTGCTAGCGTCTACAAAGGAGAAGCCGATAAGATTCTTCATATCAAGAGAGCTGAAGCAGAAGCTGAATCCAAGTACTTGGGCGGAGTTGGTGTTGCACGCCAGAGACAAGCAATAACAGATGGATTAAGAGAGAATATCTTAAATTTCTCCCATAAAGTGGAAGGCGCTTCCTCCAAGGACGTAATGGATCTCATTATGATCACACAATACTTTGACACTATCAAAGATCTTGGAAACTCATCAAAGAACACCACAGTCTTCTTACCCCATGGTCCGGGCCATGTGAGAGACATTAGTGATCAGATCCGTAATGGTCTCATGGAAGGGAAAGCTGGTAAGTGCTAACAGTTTTGCCACATATCGGACCTTCTTTTTCATTTCGAATTATTACATAATAAAAAATAGTTCTAAACCTATGGTTATTTGAATTGTATGGATCCTAGTTTGGAATTTTTGATGGTTCATTGGATAGAATTTAACTCGTTCATGATTTCAAGTGCATATTGTGTGGACTTGGAAGCTTGGTTACTAATATGGTAAATGTGATCATGGGCTTGTTGGTTTTATGTTTAATCCCCTCTAAATATAATAGGTTAGCATTTTAAGACATGCACCGTAACTTTTAATTTTGGTCGAGCCTTTTGTTGTCCCAAAAGGGGTGAAATGGCTTGAGTTATTAGTGAAGGAGTATTTTGGTGTGTGAATATGAAATGTGAAAAGCTGAGGTAGCGAAACGGCTTGAGCCACCACACCTGACGCTCTTATAGACGTGTGTGAGATCGAAGGTCGAATAACAAAAACTTGTAAAAAGAGTAACACTGATTAAGATTAAAATACACATTCTTTTGCTAAATGTTAGACAAAATCAAATAATTAATCAATCTACATATAATCGATATAAACATGGTGTACAAGCAGTATAGACATATAAACATTATATAAAAGGGAAAAATCTTTAATAATGTACAATATTGTCACAAAATTACTTTTGTGTATTGAAAAAAAAAATAGCTTTTTGATGTACTGAACTTTCATTTTTTTTTTTTTTTGCCTTTTTATGTACTATTTACATTTTTGCCCCTCAAATTATTAAAAATCCAAGGGCAAAAATGTCACGAAAATACATCAAAAAGGACAAAAAGTCGAGTATAAGGGGGTAGAAAGACTATTCTTTTTGTTCGCTACACGAGAGTAATTTTTGTGACAAGTATGGTACATTATTAAAGATTTTTCCAAAAAAGAGAATATAATTAGCATATAACATTGTTACTAGTCCACTTCAACATAATCTTTAGTATAATCATATGTCAAGCTACATGGAATGACAAATTTGTTTGGTTTGACCATGGCTATGCCTTGTTTGAATTTGTCAATAAAAATATTATAGTCAGTTTAAAAATGAGTAGTGCTGTATGCTGCCGTGAATAAAAAATTAAAAGAGAAATGATACATGGACCTAATTGTAGGCTTAATTGTGGACCTAAAAACATGTGGCATCATCCTGATGGTTGTAGACAGAGACCCACTTGTTTTACAACCCATCAGGATCATACCACATGTTTTTAGGTCCACAATTAAGTCCATGATTAGGTCCATCTATCATTTCTCAAATTAAAAATAGAGTAAACTGTAAAATTATCTTTGGTTGGTCAAATTGTAAGTTTCTCGCTAGAAATTGCAGGCAACGTCTTTGTGAGGACACTAAAAAAATAGTATAATCTATATATTTTTTTTCTCCACACTTAATATATGTAAAATTTTAATAGTTTATTAATACTTAATGTATAAAAAATGGTTACATTTATAAATATGAAAAAAAGTTATAAAATAATAGATTTTTCATACATCACAAAAAGTTTACACTTTTAAATGTGAACAAATAAAAAAAAAAAAAAAAAAAATGTTCACATTTACAAATATGAAAGTCATTTGTAACAACCAAATTCCCCGCATTTTCTCAAATGTGAATAAATTGGGTGTTACAATTTTATTTTTGTGTGGAGGAATTTTAAATTTATCCACACTATAAAGTGTGAACTTTTTTTGCTACAATTATAAGTGTGGAAGATTTATTGCTTTATAAGTTTTTTTTTACATTTTTAAATGTAGCCAATTTTTACACATTATTAAATATTATAAACTAATAAAATTTTACACACTTCTTAAAAGTATGAAAATAAAAGTGTATAGGTTGACTATTATTTTATAGTGAGAACTTTAAGTTGCAATTTTCGTCCAAGTCCAAAAGTAAAATGATTAAAATGCCCTTGTCAAAACCTACAACTCAGTGACGAAAACGATAACCTAAAGCTCATTATATAAACTATGTCTGCACTTTCGAAAAGTTGGGAATGAAACCTTCAATTCAATCAAACTACAAGAACAATTATTACAATTTAGTCATAAGCAGGCTCAGATGAGTAGGGCCGAGCAACATGTAAAACCCGACCCGACCTGAAAAATGATTAAGTGTAAAACGTGAATCGAGAACCGAATCGAGTAAAATCTAGCGAAACCGAAACCGAACCAAATAAGGTCGGTTCGGTTCGGTTCGGTTTAGCTAGTTCGAACTGAATATGTGTATTTTGACCCCAACCGGAACGAAACGAACCGAGTAAAACCGTAATAATTATACAAAACTGAAAACAAACCGAATAAGTTCAGTTCGGTTCGGCCCGGTTTCAGCCGGTTTGGTTCAGCTTTTAGGTGATTTTGCTTAGCCCTACGCGCGGATGAGGGACCATTATTAGTAACACATGATAGACGATGGAGTATAAATGCAAAGTTATACTTACCCGGGGCAGGTAGTAATGACATAGACAAGGATTAATTCTCCGTTCGCTAGGCGGTTTATGTACCTACGTCGACCTCCATTTCTTCACAAAAACAAATACTAACAAAAATAAAATATCTAAAACACCCTTTATATAGATATACATCGTCTCTTGACTTCCAATATATAAATATCTATATCTAGTGAATACGTGTTATTTGTAATGGGTAACGCATCGTGTATATTTGCGGGATGTATAGATCAAGCAAGCGTAGGGATCGTAGAGAAATGGGGGAGGTTTGAGAAAGTGGCACAACCGGGTCTTAATTTCTTTAACCCATGTGCTGGTCAGTATCTTGCTGGTGTTCTTTCCACCAGGATCCAATCTCTTGAAGTCAAAATTGAAACCAAAACCAAGGTTTCTTTCTTGCTTCTTTTTTCTTGGATTACTATCATTCTTGGCCTATGTTATGTTGTGTCTTTATTGTTATACTGTATGAATTGTGGTGTTTTATATGTATTGTTGGATTTTGGAGATAAGAGTAGGGTGCTTAGGGGTGTTTGTTAGATGGTGCTTGTTTAAGATTATATGGCTATGTTTGGCAAGAGGCTTATAGGGGATTATCGGGGCTTGGGCTTTTAAAATAAGCTGGCTTATAAAATATATTTGGGTTTATGAGCTTATGTGGTTTCGGCATAAGCCCGGTTTCTTTGGCTTATGAGTTTTGACCTTATTAGGACTTAAAATGGATAATAAGCTTCTAAGCTAAAATAAATAAGCCAAAAAATCTGGGCTTATAATTATAAGCCGAAACAATTAAGCTAGAAAAAATGGGCTTATAAAGTATAAGCTGAGTCAAATAAGCTCGTAAGCCGAAACATAAGCTTAGTCGTTTAAGCTTATATTTGGGCTTATGAGATTATTAGGTGTCTTACGAAAAATTAACCCATTTTTGGTTTATTTAATACGTAGTAACTTTTATGAGCCTGACTTGATCATGGAAAATAAGCTCATTAATCAGAACATAAGCCGGAAAAATTCTATGGAGTTGAGCTGAATTGGCCGCTTTGTTTGATAGGCGATAATAAATCTAAACATCGCAGAGTTTTTACTACTTGAGCTAGAAAAATTGCCTTGCAGAGTTTTTTATACGAGCCTTTTTTTTTTTTTTTTTTTTTTTTTTTTTTTTTTTTTTTTTTTTTTTTTTTTTTTTTTTTTTTTTGATTTCATATGATTTGTTTGGATGATGGTAGGACGGGTTCGTTTTCTGTTTGTTGACACTGTTGAGCAATAACTGCTTCATTTCTGTTATAATGTCTTTCATGTCTTTAGCTTTGAATACCAAATTAATGCTACAACAATGATTCTCTGCTTGACGGTAGAAAAGTTTGAATAATTTATGGTAGTAGTTGATTTTGATCATAACAACAGTTTTAGCTTCATGGATAGATGAATGCATCGCTACTTTTCTTCCTTGAAACATATATAGTTTACGTGGCAAATTTAGTACCTCTTCCTTGATCACCCATATTTGTGATTATCGTTTCCTTACTCCACAAGATGCTATACATATAGGCTTAGCACAGAAAATACTAAATAATCGTGTTTCTTAATTTTGCAGGACAATGTTTTTGTTCAAATAATCTCTTCAATTCAGTATCGAGTGATAAAGCAAAGTGCTGATGACGCATTCTATGAGTTGCAGAACCCTCGGGAACAAATTCAGGCCTATGTTTTTGATGGTGCGTTTTATGACTTGCTTTTTTGACAGTACTTCTATATCAATGAGTTTTAAATATTTGGTAGGTGAAATATGATTCTAAGTTTTAAATAATAATCCAAGTCTGTGAATAGATGATTAGGAGGTTTTAAGCATTAAGGGGGGTTTTTGGATAAGCTTATTTAGGTGCTTATTAGCTTATTGTGATATCAAAACACAATAAGCTTATCCAAACACCTACCAAAAAAGTAATTATTAGCTTTTTGAAGGCTTAAAAAGTGTGTTTTGGTAACTCACCTTACAAGGCATGTATCCTAACACCATAACCTGCTCCTTAAGAATACACTTTTGGTGACCTTGACTTGTTTGGCCCTTTCCTTTCAAGATAATTATATGTATTTAATACTGTGTGACCCATTAGAGATAAAATGTTGCCACGTCTATCTATCATGTAACTCCTCCAATTGTGTTTCCTCATCAAGAATCGCTACTTTTCTTTCAGTTGTACGAGCCCAGGTTCCAAGAATCACTTTGGATCAGCTCTTTGAGCAGAAGGATGAAGTTGGAAAAACTGTATTGGAGGAACTTGAGAAGGTGAATCTTATTTGTATAAAAATAAGTATTGCGATTATTCATTCAAGGTTACCCTGCTTAAACTTTATAACATCTTTTGTATGCAGGTGATGGGAGAATATGGGTACAGCATAGAGCACATACTGATGGTGGACATTATACCTGATCCCTCTGTGCGCAGGGCTATGAATGAGATTAATGCAGGTAATTCCGTTTAACATGCTGCTTTCTTTACTATTTGCTTTCACTTATATCTTGACTTGCTATATCTCTACTTTTAATCAGTCAATACCACATGTTATGTTTAGAAATGGCAATTTTAACCCTTCTTTTTTTAAAAATGGGTCGATTTGAATTTTGTGTCATGTAATCTGTGAAATGGGTCAGATGGGTGAAATTATTCAGACATGCATGAAACCTGTAAAATTGCCTTATCAATTGAAAGTTTAGATTATCATTGTAATCATATAGGTTTGTACTGATAGTCTGACACTTGTGAATAAAAAAGTAATTAAGATTTACATGTTTTGACCTGACCCGTTTTGGGATGTAACAGAAATAAGTTTTTTACTCTGTATGTGCTCATATTAAACACATTAACTATATATAGAAAGTAATAAAGATGACCTGTTTTGACCTGTACCAAAATTAGTTAACTATTGGGTTGTAACTAGGATATACTTGCCACCCGTAACTAGGATACTAGATAGCTAATTCTTTCTGCTGTCAATGCAAGCAAGTTCTGTTTTAACTACCGGGTTGTACTTTCTAGAACAACACTACCCATAAGAACATGATTTGATTGTCGTATTCTGTGAGGAAAGTGTGTTTAAGGTGAAAGTCATGGGCATGCTAACAAAGCTTGGAACATCTTTTAGGACTGTTGGGTGTAGAGGGTTTTATTTGGTCTGTGTTTTTATTTCCCATTACTTGTATGCCTGTACATATTTGAAAATTTTATTGGCTGGTTATCGGTAAAACACTCTACCCAATAAATGAGGCATATCAGGAGTCAAGACCATTAGTGTTACCAGTATTTTATTACAGAAGTATCTAAATAAACACATTTTGTTTGCATAGATCATTATTCTAAGATGAAGTAAATTGCTATTAATATAGTTGAATTTAACAGTTTAAACTCTCTTAAGTTCCGCGACTTCCATATTATGCAATTTTATAGATAATGAGAAACATAAAACGTAAGAATGTTGGTATGAATATTTGAAATATGACAGAGGTTAACTAACATTCAAATACGTTATACGTTTCTTAATGAGATAGAAGGTCTGTTTTGTTATGTACGGAATAGTAAACTTGTCTGTATGCAACCTTTGTTATTTTTATAGGAGTATGTAATCTGCTTTTAACATAAATAAGAAGGGATATAGTAAACATTTGTGAAGGCAAATTCAGTAGAATATGACATCTGAATGTTAGTAATGAACTCACGATCAGATTTGTTGGTGTTTCCCAGTGTGTCATTTATGTTCACATATAGAGTGGTAAATAACTGCAGCTAAACATTCTTATTGGAAATAGATTCTGCTTCTTATGTATTGTTTTAGCGATCAAATATTCAGAATAGTTGGTTTCACGCCAGCTGCAACGAAACTACAAGAGATTATTTAAAGATAAAATGAAATTGCGTATTCACAACAGCCAATTACATCCAAATGCTATTTTTTGAGCCCCCTTTCATTACAGCTGATCATCTGGTTCAGGTTTTTAAAATAAAAAAACCACGTTCAAAACGCACACGCAAACACCATCCATATCTTCGCATGAGCTTACTGAAATATCAACTTCTATGATTCTGATTTTCAGCACAAAGGCTTCAGCTTGCTAGTGTCTACAAAGGAGAAGCTGATAAGATCCTTCAAGTTAAGAAAGCCGAAGCGGAAGCCGAAGCCAAGTATTTGGGTGGAGTTGGTGTTGCAAGGCAGAGACAAGCAATAACAGATGGATTAAGAGAGAATATCTTAAATTTCTCCCATACAGTGGAAGGAGCTTCATCCAAGGACGTAATGGATCTCATTATGATCACACAATACTTTGACACTATCAAAGATCTTGGAAACTCATCAAAGAACACCACCGTCTTCATACCCCATGGGCCGGGCCATGTTAAAGACATTAGTGATCAGATCCGTAATGGTCTCATGGAAGGGAAAGCTGGTGTACATTCGGACTAAGTGTGTACATTTTTGCCAAATATCAAAGATACTTCCTTTTTATATATGTTTCAAATACTATACAATAAATAAATAGTTCTGAATTTATGGTTATTAAATATGGATCTTAGTTTGGAATATGTGCTAGTTCCATACTGGTTTATGTGACAGAAGTATTGGTTTATGATATCAAGTGCATATTGCTGTGTTGTGTATTTATATGGGTCTTAAAAGCTTGCCTACTAATATGGTGAATGTGATGAAGGGCTTGTTAGTTTGCTTTAAATCCCCTTGTAATTATATGCGGTTTTTATGGTCGGCCAAAGCGTTCTGTTGTCTCGTTTCCTTCAATGCAATAAATTGTTGCTGTATTGTTTATGATTACATAAATTGCTACTGAACTAACTGAAGTCATACATTGTGTGTTTGACATACTAGACCCATCTGAAACATCTTGTTCTAGTGTATGGGTCAATACAGTTATAGTCGAGTCTTTGTTGATTCCAGATTGCAAGCTCGTTTGACTGTTTGGGATTCTCACTTCATATACAGCAAGCTCATTTGGGCTTAATTGCCTGCCTTTGATTATGCATAATAGGAGCCGTTGGTAACTACACATATAATTTCACGTAATGCCAAGTACAGATGACCCCCCTGCCACTGAAATAGCGCCCTCTTCTCTTACTATAGTAAGCTACTGGCGGGCTTCACCCAAGAGTGACTTCACTCCGCTCCGCCTTAGACGCCTATGGATTGAGACTCCTATTCTATCCCTACTGGTGGTTATTCTTACCAGGCCATTTGTTTGCCAGCTTAAACTAGACCCCACTTTCGGTTAGATAGGTTTTGGTCTTAATAAAGATAGGTCAAGGGCTGCTTCTAGTTCTGTTTGGTGTTTTACCTGTTAGTTTTAGGCCCGGCGTTACTCAAGTCTAGGAAAACAGTTGGAATTCATCCTCGATTGTTTATAACAAGTTGGGTTTGCTGTTGTTTTCGTTCAGGCTACCTACTTGTGTTTAATTTCATTTGAGTTTTGTATACCATAAAAAAACTTGATGGGAAAAAAAGTAAACAAACTCTAATGCTGTAACAAGATTGTGATTTGTGGATCACGAGCTTTAAGAGTACTAAACCGACTTTGGAGAGAACCAAATCATAAATTATATAACATCTAATAAGGATGGAAAAACACAAGTTCACAACTGTATCATAATTCTTCAATTTAAAAGACCAAGTCATAACTTACAAAGCAAATACAAGAAAGATGTTTCATGGCATAAAAAGCAATTATAATCCTCACCAATCAAATATCACTTCTTGTACAAGATGAAACACAAAAAGCAGGCCACACATGTCTGGATCCTTACGAGTTTAATGACTTGATCCGCTCAGTGGTATGTTTGTTGATTATGGTAAGCTCCACTGTAGCTGCTGCAAGCCTGGATATAGTAACAGTGGTTAGAAAAGGTACGTAAGGCACAAAGCTTCTGGGGAGAAAACCAAGTGGTGGTATTAAGAACAATGGATTGTGAACACCGTAGATGTGGCAGCGCGAAACTATTTTTCTTCTTCACAAATATGTCAGAGTTTTCTTATAAAATTTCAAGATCACGCTGCAAGCCCGCAAGGTACATTCGTTTATATGGTTACTCTCACTTATTCAGTGGACATAATTTTCATTTCACTTCAATTTAAGTGAAAAAGACATTGAAACACGTTCTCGTTTCTGTTCATCCCAATAGCAAGTAGCGACAAAAGAGATACCTGGTAGTAGCTTGCTGGATTTCGACCTTGAGAAGCTGGAAGCAATGGACCTAACAGTTGATGAGATATTTAGTTAGCAGTTCAACAGTAAATTAAGGTTGCTCTAAAATAAAAAAGGCTAACAAAATACAATTCACTACTTTGTTTTATGACTTCATCTAAAGTTTACCTCCAACATAAGTGCACAGAGCCGCACCTCCACCATCACGTTGAACAGCTCTATACGAATCATAAAACAAGTTGATCACGAATGGAATAATAGTTGATACACAACTCAAATTTTACAGACACATAGATGTGTTAATTTGAATAACCTTGCTAGCCCAGAATGATAAGGATCATGAGCAATCTGTACATATTCAGATGGACAGTAAAGACTATATGGCTGAACCGCAGGTAAAACATCACGACCTAAATATCTTGAACTATTTTGACTTCTGTAAGCTGGTTCAAGAAGCACAGACTGAAGATATCCTGAATATCCAGCCAGTGGCTCCTAATATCATTCACATTATTAAAACATTAAGGCAGTATAATTTTTAAATATAAATCGTACTAGAAAGAAAAGGACCATCTCAACAAGGTACACTTTAGACAGTTAATGAAGACTCACATGATAAGAGTTTAATGCAGATACAGTATATTTTGGTGCATATGGATCTGTATATCTGGTGAAGTTTCTGCAGTCAACATGCCCCCTTCTACCTGGAGTATTACTTTTTGGGTTCCTTGACTTATACCTTTCGTGAATATTGCCTACAACTTTTATAAAAATGGGTCAAATATAGTGTTTCATGTCAACTTACCACCCGCCACCCGTTCTGCTAGCTCTAGTCAATAAATTAGTTTTCAACCGAACTAAAAAATAAAAAAAAGGCACGCTGATTTTTTTGGGTTAAATGTCACAAATACCTTTCTGTTTCTTGAACGGATTTTTCTTATGAGCATTTTTATTATTTCCATCTCCACGGAATTCATGTGTTCTGGCATTCTTTCTTTTGTGATTTCCCGGTTTAAGCACAATTTTACCATTTTGAACTTCACCGTCAAGCTTTGGTTTCTTTGGAGTACCTTGACTACCATGTTTCAAGTTCTTTTTGGAGAACGATGCTTTACTTTTACTGTTCTGTTTCCTTTTTCTTGTTGGCTTAGAACTTTCGGCGGCTTTTGAAAGGGAAGAGAATCCACGTTGTTTTTCAGCACCAGAACTTTTCTTCTTAACTGATCGATTTTCTTGAGGCTTCAAAATTTTGACTTTAATCTAACAAGTAAATTCATTGAAAAAATGTTTATCAGGAAAAAATAAACATACCGATTATGTACACCATCACAAATAAAATTGTAAAACTACACACCATGTCAAGGGACCTATACTTTACATTTAAAGAAGTGCTTTTCTGTTTATATTAGACTTCAATCACCTTTTATCTTGGGTGATTTACATTGCCATACTCTTTTATTGGACAAGAAATAATATGCTAGAAAATGATAATGTATGAGGTCACAAATCGACATCCAACCAGATTACACACACGGGCGGAGCCAGAAACTTTTGCCGAAGGGGCACACTTTGATAAATTTTAGAAACTACACTATAAATTGGTACATAAGAGGGGCAAATTACGAAAAAAGCCAAATATTTTCGAAAATTTACACTATTTTTTTTCGCTGGGGGTACCTGCCCCTTGTGCTCCCCTTGTATCTCCGCCCATGATTACACATATACACACCTAAAACCAGTGCCGTAGTGGAGGCCCTGTGCAAAAAAATTCATGAGGCCCAAACATGATAATGAAAATTTATTGTAACCATCCATCTTTAAGTTTTAGAGTTCTTCATAACTCTAGACCACTGTAAGATGATATTTAGAGCATAATTTCATATATCGTTAAAATTTTGAAGTTGGAAGTATATTTTAACGCTCTAAAATATATAAAGGGCTATATATTTTGAGGCCCCTAAAATTTTGAGGCCCTGTGCGGTAGCACACCTCGCACACCCTCAAATACGGCTCTGACTAAAACCAGGCGAGTCAATACCTTGGTCCTCCTAGGATATCTAATTTCATTTTATAATCCTCTAGTCATTTATTTATTTATATAAGCAGAATTGATATTTCAACAACGTTATTATAATTCTAAAACAAAACTAACACAACATGCAAATTGTATCTGCTAATTAAAAAATTATGTAATAATATAATACCTCAACTCTGTGTTTGAGTTTAGATGAAGCAGGCTTTGCTTGATGGACAGATGCAAAACCACATTTCCTCTTCTTTGTTATTTTTGGTTTCTCCATTTCCTTTGCCTGCACCTTGCCTAATATTTCACCATAGAAGAATCAGATATAAGAGGTGACAAGTTTAAATAGGTTAAATTTTTTTTTTTTAAAAGATCTTGAGAATAAGTTTTGAATGTATCTTTTTATCCAACCCATTACCAAATGATTTTAACTATATTTACCCGTTAATTTGACTTGTAACCAAAAGGACAATAAAACATTTTTGAACAAGAAAAAGCGACATAGAGTGTTGTTTTTACCTTTTTTATAGCAACTTTTACCATCTTTTTTCGACAAAGACATTTTATCCAAACGTTTTTGAAGTGAACCATTCCCCTTTGTTTTTTTGATACGATGAGACAAGTAAATCTTTCTAAGAAAATGTTTCATTGTACAGCTCAAAAGTTGACAATGCTTCACCATGATTCTCAACACGAAAACACAACCCTTAGATTATGCTTATAATTTGTAACGTTGGAGCCAACAAATGATAAAGTAGAAATGGGAAAACTAAAGATTACTAGTGGAAGCTGGAAAGTTAGTATTGGGAAACTAAAAGACCATGACATGATGTTACAGCATTTAAAATTTTAAACCATTTGGGAAATTAAAAGACGAAATTTATACAGTGATTTTCTTATATATACTCACTTCATTCTAAACTATATATATTGTTCTTTCTTTTTCCATTGTCACACATCAATTGTCAAACTAAAAAAAGATTAAAAAGTCTTATCGAGTTACCATAGTACTGTTATTTTGAAGTTATTATTACAAAGCTATAAAAAAGCACTAACTAACAACAATTACTGCAAAGTGTAAAAAAGACAAACCGAGATAATTGTTCTTTTAAACAGTGTATATTTTGTCAGAAAATAATTATTTTGAGATGGAAGGAGTAACTAGTTGATGATCCATGTAATCTGAATTAATTTAATTTAACTGTTTGCAAAAACGAATTTTACTTAATAATGTTTATCTACAACAATCTCTTAATCTTGGCTCAAAAAGTGGCAATCACCTTTCAACCTTAGATATATTGTTACCAACAATAAGAAAATATGTGATGACAAAGATTGGACAAACCTGCAAATTGCTATGAATATATTGGGTAAAGCTAAATCACTGGGAATATATGATTGTGCCAAGGTTTGATCATTCATTATCTCAACTTACTTAAGGATGAAAATACCGCAATTACATCACAATTCTTTACTTTAAGAACCAGTTCATAATTTAGCAACAAAAAAAAAATGAATGATGCCTCTTGGTTCAAACTCCATTTCTTCTACAAGATTAAACACAAAAAGAAATGATAGATGTTTTGTTACTTATGCTTTGAACAACTTTATTCGTTCAGTAATATGGACGTCCAATACCGTACTCTCCACTGTATCTGCTTCCACTCTGCACAAAGTAGAAGTTAGACGTGGCAATTTAAACACAGATACTTATGAATGGGTCAATTAGTGTTACGTTCTGTAACGAGTAAAAAATGGCTTGAAAGAGTTATGCACGTCAATATTGCAAGATTCCATTCTTTATAACAGTGTTCTCCTTTATTTGATGGTTCTAAATTTCATTTCTTTTGAAACCAATAACAGGACCCCGTTTATTCAGAGATGTTAGATGGTATGGAAGCAAAAAAATTCATCTTTTATGATTGATAATAGTGTGTTTCATATTTATCTTACAATTAATCATTTCAAGTTTTTGTGCAACACTCAACAAAGAAAGAGAGAAAACCAGAGAGAAATTTACCTGGTAGTAGCTTGTGGGATTTGGAACATGAGAGGCCGGAAGTGATGGACCTAAAAGTTAACAGGAAATATAGTAAGCATCTCAACAATACAGTAAGCATGCTTTCATATCAAAAAGACCAACAAATGCATAAACAATATTATCACTATTAAAAGTTTCAGCCATACGCCCATATCACTATTAAAAGTTTCAGCCATACGCCAATACATGCACCTTCACATTTTTGACAACTTCTTTTTTCCTTCCTTCCTTTTTTTTTTTGGGTAAAGACCTTTTTGACAACTTAATAATTATATTAATGTAATGATTACCTCCAACATAACTAAGAACACCCGAACCTCTGTCATCCTGCCGAACAACCCTATAAAAAGCCACAAAACAAGTTTACTACAGATAATTTAAGGAAAAGCTCAAATTTTGAATACAGCTGGAAGTATTAATAAGAACCTTGTAAGCCCAGGATCATAAGGATCATGAGCGATCTGTACAATTTCCGATTGACGGTATCCTCTGTAAGGTTGAACCTCGGGTGCAACAGGAGTCTCAATGTACCTCCTGTGAGATTGGGTCATCACAGGATGATCTAAATATTTTGATTCTAAATATCTTGAATAACTTTGACTTGTGGAAGCAGGTTCAAGGTGAGGTTGAACCTCAGGTGCAACAGGAGTCTCAATGTACCTCCTGTGAGATTGGGTCATCACAGGATGATCCAAGTATCTTGAATAACTTTGACTTGTGGAAGCAGGTTCAAGGTAAACAGGCTGATGTTGGCGAACTGCAGGCTGAATATATGCTGAATATGATTGACTTTGCTTAGCAGCAGGTTGAATGTATCCAGCATGTGGTTCCTATAAACGTTCAACGTTATTAAAAATGAAAATAAATATGTATAATAACACACTGAAGAACAGTAACTGTACCATCTCCTGGCGGCGTCTTGTAGACACTGAATCAGAACTTAAATGATAAGTAGCAGGAGTAGACGCAGCATATGTTGGTGCAAAAGGATCTACATATCTGGTGGAGTTTCTGTAGTCATCATGCCCCCTTATAACATGAGCATCACTTTGTGGGTTCCTGTAATTATCTCTTTCTCTTCCGTGAATGCTGCCTAAAGTTTCAACTCAGATGGGTCAAACTTAAAGCTTTACGGAAATAAAAGATGGGTCAAATTAATCCACTCAGTTACTTATACATGAGTTGATTCGGGCATGCTTTATCTCTAATGGGTCAAATAAGTAAAATAAAAAATAGACAAAAAGGGAAGAAAAGAGTAAATAGATCAAACGATCTAAATGGCTTGAAAAAATGGAAGTTACCAAAGCATAATTTTAATGCATAAACACTCCTAAATCATTTCATTCAGAACTTTATGTCACTATTGAAATTATATAACTTTGGTTATCCTCTTTGACCCAAAGGCAAACTTAAATAAAATAAATACCTTTATGTTTCTTGAGGGGTTTTTTGCCAGGAGCGTTTCTGTTATCCCTGTCTTCACGGCCTTCATAAGCTGGGCCTTTCTTTCTTTTATTGTTTCCTGCTTTGGGGTTGGTTTTACTATTCTGACCTTCACCACCTTTTTTTGGTTTTTTCGAGTTACCCTGACCACCTTGTCTCAAGTCAGGAGGTGCAATCGAGTTCTTCTCAGATGATGCTTTTCTTTTGTTTTTTGCTTTAGAACTTTCACCATCTTTTTTCAATGGCTGACTTTGTTTTTCACCTTTGACCACCTCTCCAGAGTTTTGCTTTTTAACCAATCCCTTTTGTTGAAGCTTTACAATGCCGGCTTTAATCTGAGGTAATTAAACATTCATTAGAATATGCTTCAATAATAGCTAAAAATTACACCATGACTGAACTAAGGGACCTTCACCTTATTTTTGGAGGAATCTTTTCCATTTATATTAGTTTGCTGAGAGTTCATAACACCTTTCATCTTTATTGACTTAGGCTCTGAAGCTTTATTAGATACTTCACCCTCTTTATCCAACTTTACCACTTCATTTTTCTTCTCAACTTTAACTCCGCCATGCACCATTGCAATACTGGCTATAATCTGAGACACCAAAAATAATAGCTAGTGATTATAGACATTCACAATCATGGTAAAAACACAAATTTGGCGAGACCTGTAAATTTTGTCATATACGGGCTGTTCATATTCGCAAAAATTACAACAACAAAAAGAAAATACAAACGAACAATTACTTATAAGTAAATTTTATTGGTCTGATTGTGCATTTCTTAATAGTTCTAGCCATATTTGTCGTGTTACATGTATAAGTTAGATAAGTCAAACACACATACCTCGGTTTCTCCTACTATACCAGCAGCATTGATCCCCTCCACACAAGCTTGGGCACTTTTAGGAGAAGAGAAAGTGACGAACACAAAATATTTGTATTTGTGTTTAGGCTTTGAGCTTATGTGCAGATCAATTTTAACAATCTCACCATACTTTTCACAAATCTCCTTCACCTTCTCTTCATTCCAATCTTTCGCTAGCCCTGCCACATGTACCCGATTGTATATTAGTTTTTGGAGGAATCTTTTCCGTTTATATTAGTTTGCTGAGAGTTCAAAACACCTTTGATCTTTATTGAGCTAGGCTCTGAAGCTGAGTTAGGCACTGAAGCTTTATTAGATACTTCACCCTCTTTATCCAACTTTGTCACTTTATTTTTCTTCTCAACTTTAACTCCGCCATGCAAACCCTGCTTCTGAGGCTTGGTCGCCCTTGCAATACTGGCTATAATCTGAGACACCAAAAATAATAGCTAGTAAATATACACATTCACAATCATGGTAAAAACACAAATTTGGCGAGACCTGTAAATTTGTCATATACGGGCTGTTCATATTCGCAAAATGAAACAACAACAACAGCAACAGCAACAACAACAACCAACAACCAAAAAATAATAATAATAATAAAAAATAAAAAAAATAAATAAATAAAGAGAGAGATGAACAATTAGTTATAAGTAAATTTTATTGGTCTGATTGTGCATTTCTTAATAGTTCTAGCCATATTTATTGTGTTACATGTATAAGTTAGATAAGTCAAACACACATACCTCGGTTTCTCCTACTATACCAGCAGTGTTGATCCCCTCCACACAAGCTTGGGCACTTTTAGGAGAAGAGAAAGTGACGAACCCAAAATCTTTGTGTTTAGGCTTTGAGCTTATGTGCAGATCAATTTTAACAATCTCACCATACTTTTCACAAATCTCCTTCACCTTCTCTTCATTCCAATCTTTCGCTAGTCCTGCCACATGTACCCGATTGACCTAGAACAATATAAGACACACATCAGACATATTAAGAATAAGATGGAAACAAGCAATTTTATATAGTTTTAGCGATTGGCATTAGACTTTAAAACAGATAATTGATCATTTTAAACTATTACCTGATGCACATCTTCATCAGTTGAAGGTTTAACTGATTGTTCAAAAGAAACCTTAGCACTCACATCACGCCCAAACACTACATCTGGCTTTTTCAGACGTTGAAATGCTGCTGCTGCTTCAGAATGCGTGCTGAATTCCAAGAAAGCAAAACCCTTTGTTTTCTTTTTATCCCCTGCTTTATTTTTCCTATTATAACTGATATCATCTGGTACACGAATTGTCTCGATATGTTCAATTCCATATTGTGCCAATTGTTGCAACACCTTATAGAGGATAACAGAAACATCGAGTATTAGCAGGTAGTTTTAAAACAACATAAATCTCGATACTTGGATACCCGAAAACACATATTACAAAATCAAACGAATACTAAAGGCAGAAAAATAAAACAAAAAGCATTTCATTACAAATTATGTGCTTTTACCACATACAAACTTACTTCTTCTTTACTCCATGTTTTGGAGATATTTCCCAAAAAGAGTGTTCTATTGTTCTGGCTTTTTGATATCTTTACCAGCTTGCCCCTCACCTGTGCATAGGGAAATAAATAATGAATGCTGACAAATTGTGTAATAGAACTAAGTAATGATTGACTCGTGAAACTGTGTCGATTCAGAAAACGACATACCTCAACTCCATCTTTCAACTCAGAAAGAGCACGTGTTGCTTGATCAGCAGACGCAAAACGCACAAATGCAAAACCTTTACTCTTTTTTGTTGCTGGATTCCTCACTATTCTAGTGGATTCCAGTTCACCAAACTGTTGAAAGACATTAACCAGATCTTCTTCAACTGTATCCTTATCTAGTTTACCTACATAGATTTCTATGTTTTCCTCTATCTTATTATCAATTGGCGACGCGTCTTCATCGCCTTTATTGTCTACATTATCTCCCGCAATATCATCATTCTTTTCACTATCATCATCCACGTCCTCCTTGGATTCATCTTCAACAGCTACAGGAGTTTCATTTTCACAAGATATTAGTGCAGTAACAGCTTCTCCAGATTCGTTAACCGCGACTGTTTCTAGAGGTCCCTCTATGTCCCCATTGCCAACATCCTCAACGGCTACCGCATCATTATTCTTAGATGGTGATTTGCTAACATTAGATTCTTGAACTGAGATGGTTTCTTCAATTTCTTCTACTTCCTCGTCATCATTACCTTTGATATCATCAGCTTGGACAGTAGTCGTCTCTTCTTGAGCAGAATTTATATCTGCAGCATAGTAAATAAAACTTATGGCGAAATGGTAACAATAGTCTTATTATCAATTGTCATCACACACAAAATAACTAACGCAAATGCAAAGAAATGGCACGATATAAACGATTAATGAGCTATTAAAGGTATGCCCGTTTTATCACAACTTGGCAAATTCACGGATTTCTTGTGTAGCAACAACCACTCAAATTATTACAAATATCCTATAAACCGACATCATATTAATCTCATTCAATAAGGCACTGTATGAAAGACGATAACAACCACGATTTGATAACCTAAGTATCTGTTACCACCTACTAAGAAAACATGAAGTGCACGGCCTAGCAGATAACAAAAAACTGCTATATACTCATTTGTTAATCACAGTGATCTTGGGTTTCCTTACCACTTATGGGGTGTTTGTTTTGGTCTTATATAGCCGGCTTATGGCTTATTTGGTTTTGGGCTTATGTTTCATAAGCTCACTTTTTGCGGCTTATTTTGAAACTTTTTGGCTTATATAAGTTCATTATGTAAGCCGAAAAGTTTCCAAATAAGCCATAAGCCGGCTATATAAGCTGAAATAAACACCCCCTTATTATAGTAACATACTAGCCGAATGTAATAACAGGCACCCTAATCCCGTATTGTGTCGAAGTGCAAATCTAACTAAGAGCGATATAATCTATTATTCCCTCTTTATCATCTTACGCGAGTAATAAAAGTTCCCTTGTGGCTGTTTAATACAACAATTCTTTATCGCGTTAATAGTATTTGCAAGAGTTTAGACCTCACATTTGAGGGTGGTCAGGGAAGGGTTGGAAACGGACTCGTCTTAGGCATAAGCATTCTCAACAACGAAATAAGATAAGAAAAACATTATATGGGATTACATCATATGTAACAAACAACTAATCTAATCACACAACAATAAAAAATATATATATAAACCTTAATCAACAATTATATAACTACAAAACAATTGATCATAATTAAAATCAATCAAGTAATTAACCAAATTAATTAGTCACCTGTAACAGTCTCATCCGGTTCAACAGTCTCATCCGGATCATCATCATTGTTTTCAACCGGTTCATCATCATGAATATTAATAACAGGTGGATCTGTTTGAATCGGTTGTAATTCTGATGATTCTGGTACCGGCAATTGATTATCAACATTAGCGGATTGTGTTGATGGTTTTTTGCGTCTTGCGATTGATTTACGAGGAGGCATTTTTTTGTTTTGGTTTGATAAATTAATTGATGAGATTGTTAAGGTTAGTTAGGGTTGTTCAAGTTTGTTGTTGTGTTATTGGTACCACCTATCCATTTCAACTCACTAACACATTTAACATACTTTATCCGTTTTGGTTGGTCCTTTCACAGACTTCTTCTAAAACTTTGGGGATCATTTCACAATTTTCTATAACTCTTGTATTTAAGAGCATCGTGTTTCAATCGTGTTTCAAGAATAGGTCTAAAAATTTATGAAGATGTCCAAGATTTTGTGTACCATAGTGAGGAACAATTTCATGTATAGGTAGCATGAAAAGGTCTAGGATTTTGGAGAGGTCCAAGAAGTGTTTATTATCATTTTTTTGATTTAATATCATTAATTTATGTTGGAACAATTTATAAATCTTAAAAGCTTTAACCATAGTGGGAATAGGTTCATAGTATGAAAAGTTTTAAAAATTAATGACAATGTAATATGTGGCAATTTTATAAACCTTTTAAAAGATTCATCATACTGGATGCCCTAATAATGGGACTACAGATATTTTTAGTCATACATTTCAAATGAGATTTTTAGTCATATAAAAAAGAAAAAAAAAACAAAAAAAAAAAAAAAAAAAAAAAAAAAAAAAAAAAAAAAGAAAAACCCTCACACGCTATCCATTTTGAGTGATAGTCTTCACAAACTTCTAAAACATTTAGGAAGGAATGTGATTTGCACACTCTCTAAATCAATTGGCACACTCTAAATTAGAGTGTGTTGACATTTATATCCTCACCGAGGTGAAAATGTGTGAATTAATGTGACGGTATAATTGTCAGCACACTCTAATTTAGAGTGTGTCAATCAATTAAATGAATGTGCAAATCATTTCCCATTTAGGAATCACATTACACTTTTAGTTTCACAAACTTTTTTTTTAAAGAGTTTTGATGCAAAGTGAAACTACACAGGTCAACTGATCGAGAAACTTAACTTGGTTATGCTTGAGATGATGGTTTAGCATATGTTTATGACCCGTTTAGTCATTTAACCTTAGAATTAACAAAAATATAGTATAAAATTAATCAACTTATGACTAGTTTACAACTATTTTGACCAACTAAATGTTTAACTCTAGATTAACTGGTTATATGTGTTGTGAATGATGTGTGTAGGTTAGACGTGATTAGGTTTAGGGGTTGGATATGCCAACATGATTACGTAAACATGTCATGTTTGAGTTGATGTAATATCAACACCTTGGCTTATTATTCTTTTATTATATGGTTGTGTCATGTAATTAAATGAAGATACAAGATGAATATAAACCATTAGTGCGTTACAAATATCAACATCGAGTAGTTAGACAAATGATCCGGTCGGTCTATGACGTTGGTACAATTAAATGACAAAGAATGGGAATAAATTAGATAAATGAAATTGTGAGAAAATATCAAAATACTATGAAAAGGCATCAACTCGTCTATTTGGGACTACCATAGAATCAACAACATGATAACATTTCTCATGTTTGGCTATTGTATGCGATGGAATGAAAAGGTATTTGGATTATTGATATTATTGTCATATTCGCCATTGATTATTTAAATAATTCTATATATATCATTTTTTTTTCTTTTTTTGGAATTTTGCGATGTTAGAAAAGACACTTATAGGGTCCGCTTGTTGTGTAGTTTTTAAGTGTTTGGAATTGAATCACAATGATAGCAATTATTTGTTATATGTACGAATATTACTGTTTTGGTTCAATATTCTTAGACATGAGTTTCCATAATTCCTCACAGTACTTGTTTGGGAATTTGATGCAATAACATTATGTAGCTCCACTATTTGGCGAGGCTTTTAAAATTATTCCATGAGTATTCAATTTTGAGGATTTTAAATTATAAAGCAATTGAAACAACACAACTTGTGCGCGAACCGAGAGATAGCAACAATAACAACGATCAATAACGAAGATTAGATTCTATGAGTAGAGATTAGATTATAAGATAAACTAGAATGAAGACCACCAATAATCGACCTCATTACGAAAATCCTTTTGATTTCATATACAAAGTGTTTACTTTGGTGCAATATCTTTGCAATCACCGAAGAGATATTGGACGTTTGTTTTTGGTTAAATGCACCTTGTGTGTCACTGATTGTATCTATACTCCGGCTTTTAAGTTTATGCATTCTCGTGAATAATATAGCTAAATTGAAATATAAATATATTTTTGTTTTTTCAGCCCTTCTTTGATTTATAAACAGAATGCAAGATAGATGATTACTTTTTGATTCTCTATTTTCCATTCCATGATGCAAAACAAGCAATATGATATGTTTAAGTTTCTCTTTCCCCTATTCCATTTTATCATACCAAACATCCCTTATTAGTTATTCGTTGATCTATTATTGAATTTTTCCATTCACCAATAGTCCTCGCATTGGTTATAAAAATGTTGTGATCCTTAGCTAACATTGTCTATATTAGCATGTATTACATTTTCCATGCTTATCCACTTAATTTGTATAGAGTTATGTCAAACAAGACGCTCTTAGTATTGTACGTGCGTTATGGCGGGTGGTACAATGTAATTAAAAATTTTTGTTGGCAATATTTTTCGGTTATACCTTATTAATGTTACACCCCAAAAGTATAAGGATGTAATTTGACTATTAGCAAGTTTTTAGTAATAATAGAGATTTTTTTATGTATAAAAAGTTGGTTTTTGATATATGATACCTAAACGCTACATATATTTGTATAAAAAAAAGTTGTGTAAGCATTGTTGCACAAATGTAAACATATGGATGTCTTTTTGGGGTTGGATCATATGCATAAAATTAAGTATTTCAGACTTATTAAAAAATGTTGAAAGTTAAAAGTTAAAATTTTAAAAGAGATAGTATGATATGGCTCAATGTTTGCAATTACAATCGTGAATGAGGCTTTGGTTATAGAGAACTCAATATCATCACTATTAGTAAATTCAAAGCTTTTGCAGTTTGAGTTTTAGATATTATAATTGTTAATTCGTGCAAAAAATTACCAAACTAACATATTACTATTTTACTTTAGTCACATTGTTCATCTTCTTTATCCTATCCTTATGCTCATATTCGTTTCTTTGTCTTGACTTAACATCTTTTATTCCTTATTTGCTTTTTCCTATAATTTCACGTCTCTAAAAACATAATCAAATAAACTTCTAAAAAATCAAAACTCCTAAGCTTAAATAGGGTGCCACACCTGACTCCCCCTAAAGGACAAGGATTCTCTCAAGTTGTAAACACAAGTTGAGTCAAGTTAGGACATTATGAGCCATTAGATTTGATCAAATAGGGTACAATGTAAGAAGTTTTTTAGATTTGAGCTATTGGATCAAATCCAATGACTCATAATTCCCTAACTTGACTCAAGTAACTTGAGACAATCNAAAAAAAAAAAAAAGACACACTCATACTCCTAAGTGTTTAAACTTCTTCCTCATCATGACCATCGTCTTTTTAATGTTTGACAACGAAAACAACGGACGTACTAACTACTAACTTTTCGTCAAGAGCCCGTAGTAAAAAATAGCTATGTCCTATCTTTAACATGAGCGAGAGTGTGTGTGTGTGTTTTTTACTTAGACGTACGCCGGTTTAAATGGTGTACTCTTGTGGGCTTTCGACCATTTCTTAGCCACTTTCAAATTTGTATCTATTGATATCTGAGTTCTTGACCTCTTGCGAAAATGTCAAGTATCCTAGTGATTCTCATGATAACATACACATTTTAATCATCATAAAATATGCCATGTTGAATTATATCTATATAACAATAAGGGGGCTCCCCCCAAAACACTACTGTAGCATAACTCACAAAAACACTGTAGCATAACAGTAACTAACGGTCGTTAAGTACTTAACGGCCGTTAAGTACTGTAGCAATTTTTTTAAACCCCGTTTGGTCCTTCGTCTTACAACGTCGTTGCACATTTAGTCCTTATCTACAGTGCTAACGGTCGTTAAGTACGTTCCCAATTTAGTCCTTATAACTAACGGCCGTTAAATACGTTCCAGATTTAGTCCTTATAACTAACGGTCGTTATGTACACTAACTACTTCTTTGGCAAAACATTCCGCGGCAACGCGCGGGTGATCCAACTCGTTTTATCTATCACAAAAAGCTCCATGTCAAACTTTATCGTCCTAAAACTAAAACTCTATAGGTCAGCAAAAGAAATACAAGTAATGGGCTTGGCCCACTTCATCACTCATGGGCTCAGTCTCACATTTTACCAAAAAAACCCATATCCTCGTTACACACTTACACACAGTTATACTTCAAAAGGGGTGGGTTTAATTAGGGTTTATACATTCAGTCACAGCCTCTACCCATCTTCTTTTTCTTCAAGGTTCGTTCTAAATTTTTATTTTTTTATACAATTTGTGCAGCAATGTTTTATAAAGTTCCTGCTTTTTTATGTTTAAGGTATGCACAATCGTTGTATATATATATGTGTGTGTGTACAAGGTTAATAATTTATTTATTATTACTGTTACATGATGAACAACATGTTTGTGTGGTCATATGAATATTGTTTTTATCTTGTGTTACATGTGAAATGCTTCATTGGGTGTTTATTTCATAACTAGAACCAAACTAATTTACTTGCCCAGACTTCGCGCACTCATATCGTGTTTGCAAATTAGAATTTTATAGGTTATTTAGCTTCTGTGGTTAATGGGTTGTTTGTGTTTGCAAGAAAATGATAGTTTCCGTCTTTCGAGTTGTCGTTGTTGAATTACTTGATTGGTAGGTTTAATGGGTATGGTTTAGTAAACAGCTAACAGATGGCTGCTGGTTTAATACAAGTTTTCACATACGCACTTTGAAAAATAGTCAAAAATAGTCACTTCCTTGTATTACAGAGGCTTAATGACACATTTCTTTTTCTGTTTATTCATGAAAGTTGGTTACTTGCTCGTTTTGTAATGGTTGAATGACGTCGTTAAGTCATGAAAATTAGTTACTTGGTCGTTTTGTAGCGGCTTAATGACACATATCTTCTTGTGTTCAGTCATGGAATTATTCTGGTTATCAAAATCTAAGTGGATACTTTGTGTAGATAATGTACCAGTCTGTTTAGAAATAATAATTTCAATACATTTCATTTACGTTTTATATGGTTACTTGTCAGTATGAGAATCGGTAGATAAAGTATTTTTGTATGTAGTTCAAATTTGTGGCTATAAATCAATTGCTACCTGTTGAATATGATTCTTGTTGTTTGTGATAAAACGATTTGTTTAACAGCTGTTTTTTTGGCATATATTTTATCAGATTACTAAATGGCTTCAAAGAAACGCGCGGCAAAAGTGTTGGAGGAGACATTACCAGAAGATCTTGAGATGGACGTCTCTGAATCTGAGCCAGAAACAGACTCAGAACCTGAGTCAGAGTCTGAATCAGAAGGAGACGAAGATGTGAAATTAGCCGAACCTTCAAAGACGGCGATATACAACAAAGAAGGTCTACTTGATAAACTTGGTGATATCAGTTGGCCCGAGGATGTAGACTGGATTCACAAACTTTCACTCGATATTGAACAAGAAGGAGAAGTTGACGTTAATGATGATTTAGCACGTGAACTTGCTTTCTACACTCAAGGATTAGAAGGCACACGAGAAGCTTTTGCTAAATTCCAGACAATGGGTATCCCTTTTCTTCGCCCCACTGATTATTATGCTGAAATGGTGAAAACCGACACTCACATGGAGAAAATCAAGGGTCGACTTTTATCTGAAAAGAGAAGGATGGAGGAGGCTGAGGAGAGAAGAAAGGCTAGAGACAATAAAAAGAAGGCTAAAGAAGTGCAAGCTCAGAAACAGAAAGAACGGGTCAAACAAAAGAAGGATGAGATTGAATCGGTTAAGAAATGGAGGAAACAACGTCAACAAAATGGGTTTCCAGGAGGTGACAAAGATAGTGATATGGGTTTGTCGTTTGAAAGTGGAAAAGAGTCTGATAAAGCTAAGAAGAATAAACGGGCTGGAGTATCTCCATGGGATAGGTCAGGTGGTAAAGCAAAACCAAGTGCTGGAAAAGACCGAAAAGGAGGGGCTGGTAAGAGTCGAGAGTATAGGGATAAAAAGTATGGGTTTGGAGGAAAGAAAGGTATGAACAAACAGAACACAGCTGAAACGACTAATGATTTTAAAGGGTTCAACAAGAGCGATTCATTCCAAAATAAGAAAAGAAAGAAGTGATCTTTATAACTTAGTTTGTGTTGGTAAGGTTGATGCACACATCAGTTATGTATCTTGAAGGTCAGATTGTTGTTTTTATTAAGATATCTAAAGTCTTTAATCAAATTTTGTTTTCATTTATGTCGTGTTAGTTTTAGTTTCATTTGTCTTTTGGGTTACCAAGTATTGCCGTATCTCTGTTACATACAGTTTTGGAATGTAATGTTACTTTCGTCTTTTATCTTGGAGATCACTTTGGAATTTAAACCTTTTGGTGCATATGGTTTTAAGTTTCTACTGCCTTACTCAATCAACCATTGAACATGATGCATCTTCTTAAACGCTTTGTATGTCATATTAACCCTTAGATACGTGGTTGATAGCCTAGGTTTTACAAGACCACATGTCTGTTTATATAACAAGAAAAGTCGATGCAAAGTTTTATTGCCTGATCCAAATAAAGTTCAGGGTAGAGGTTCAGCCAACTAAAAATGAGATTTTTGTATTATGTTTGGTTTTCTGTTAACCTTAGAAGATTTTGGGTGAACTGAAATAACCCATGAGGTTTTTATTTTATATTTCAACTCTGCTACTTGCTGGTTTTTTTTTTATGGTTTTATTTTATTTTATTTTATTTTATTTTATTAATAAAAAGATTGTCTTGTATCTATAAGATGGAAAACTGGTGTTACTGTGTCTTCATTCAATAATTCTGCTATGCAGTATTAGGAATAATTTAGTGTTGATAACTTGATATCTTTCTGAGACTTTGAACAGCAGTGATGAGGTAGTTTGATTGATTTGGCACATATGTAGATTACTTGATTTGGGTATCAATTAAAGTATTGAACCATCTAAGTCGTTTATGAAGGGCAACTTCATACTGTAAATGACACTTGTAGCGTTTTTTGGTCAGTCTATTGACAGTGGTAGACATTGTAAACTTTTAACGCCTGTTAATAGTTATTTTCGTCTGGTGAACCATATTTGGTTTGTGGCTGTAGAGCGTTTATTTGGAAACTGCAAAACCTGAACAATAGTATAACCTTGTTGACTAATTAGTTTGTTTCATAGTGATTGTTATCTAGTGGAAAAGTAGTAAATTTTGATAGAACCCTTCTGCATCAATAGCCTGTTCTTTTTTTTTTTTTTTTTTTTTTTTTTTTTTTTTTTTTTTTTTTTTTTTTTTTTTTTTTTTTTTTTTTTTTTTTTTTTTTTTTTTTTGTACCAGACCATGGAAGCTATTTTTAGACTCGTGTTATGAGTTGTTTATGATTCAAGTCTTTGTTGTCAGTTTATACTTTGCAAATAACTCCATGGCCCATATAGTAGAATTCAAGTGCAAAAGATTAAATGCACATAAAATTTGACACATACTACATTATTCAAATTTTCTTGGCTCTTTAGTGTTCGAATTATTGAGGCTTTAAGATGGTTCTAAATGTCAACATATAGGTGCTTAGCTTGTGGTGTAAGTACCACTCTACATTTTCGACGTGGACCAATACTTTTGCTAGAATAAATGTCATAAAAACCATTTGGTCCATGCTGTTTTTATGAGTTATCAAGCTGTGTCATGAAGTATCTAATATCTGGTTAAAATTATGCATTACTGATTATTTGAGAATCATATTGCTCATCAAAATGATTCATAGTTTGTTAGATTAATATAAAAAAATAAGACAATTATGAATATAATAAACAAAGTGGTTGCTTTGAAAACAAATCTATTTTTAATCCCAATGGTCAACTCTCATTAGCTTTCACACCACACCATTCTATCTAAAAGCTTACATAACACCATTCTATCTAAAAGCTTACATAGCACACTCTTATTCTTTCATCCTTATATATTCTTCATTTCTTTCAAATAACACAAACCCAACAAAAACACACACAGAAACACAAACACAATAACCATGTTGGAATTCACATATGAATTGATCTCAATTGCTGCAACAAACCCACACTTCATATTTCTTTTTTGCAATGTGATCATAGTTATTCTCATTCTTGTTAGCTTGGAACCAAACTCGAATTCTGTTTATGAACACACCCCTACTCCAATTCCTCCACCTCCTCCACCATCTCCTGCGAACGAGAACAAGAGCTTCAAAAGCACCACTCAAACAAAGCCGCTTCAAGAGTTTACAAACAATGTCTTGACAGATACTCAAGAAAAGCCGCCTCAAGAATGCACAACCAATGTCTTGATAGATACTAAAAAAAAGCCACTTCAAGAGCATACAACCAATGTGTTTATAGATGTTGAGCAAGTGTCATATGATTGCAACTTATCAGTCGAAGAAGATAACGAGGAATCACATGATGATGAACTCAGAAGAAGAGTGGAGGAATTCATTGATAAGATCAATAACGGTTGGAAGGCTGAAAAACTGAGTCTAGTCAATGGGTCATTGTCTAATCAAGGTCATTATATATAGGTCGAAGTTATAGTCAGAATTGAACCAATGTAAATTTTTTGTTGTCATTTCTTATCAAATGGTCTGAATAGCTATTAGGGATGTGCGTAAGGTGGTTCGAATTACAATCTGGTTGTTGGTTCTTGGAGTTCAGAAATTTTGGTTCTTGATTTGGTGGTGTATGAAACATGTCAAATATTAAACTTAACCACAACGCACTTATCTTGCTTTTCGGTTTTTATGATGCACAATATTTGAAAAACATGTATACACATATTTTCGTCATTAGCATGTAACATTTCCGAAACTCCTTAAAAATGTGAAACAGAAATGCTGTAAAACTAACACTTCCAAACATATAAAACGTTACGAGATAACTAGACTAGCATCTTTGGTCATTTGGTTTTCGGTTCGGTAGATCACTTCATTTTCATATGGTTTCAAAATGATTCATAACCTTGCATTTCATTTCATTATGTTATTTGTGTGAATTATTTATTTTTTGGGTAGCTGAACTACTACATATCAATAATTGGGTACGAATACAAGATTCTGTATGGTGGCTAAGTTGTTTTATTAGAGAAAATTGCAACTGGATAGGTGGGTTAAATTCCAAATTGCAATAAAGAAACAAACTATATCAAGCATGCGATTACATAAGTCAAATCTGTCCATTTCTCCCACACAAAAACAAATTCAATCTTTTTGTAATGAGCATCAAAAAGTAGTTAACTGAAAATGAAAATATTTAAGTAACTCCAAGAAATATTACATCTAATGTTTAACATTTTTTTTATGAATACCATTATGTAGCTATACAAAAAACAATATCGTGAATATACTACTATTTTTTTTGAACTGCCGTGAATATACTACTATTATTAGGGTCCTACTATTCTTACACTAATTCCACTATTGAGACCCATATCAAAGTAAAGTCAATGTATTGAAATATAAAAGGTACATTAAACTTTGGAGAAATGATAATTAGGCCTAATTAAGTAGACCTAAATATAGGCTTAAAGATCTTATTGGTTCATTTCTTAATGCATATTCAAACTTAAATAACCAAACCATAAAAAAAATACTTTGAATACTTGACCTTGTATTCAGAAAGTACGTTGAGTTTATTTGGACGACTTATTGAGAATCACAAACTGGAAGAATAGTTTACATGGACCAAAGGACCAATGTATATGGGAATAAGTTTTTATGTGCGAGAATATAAAATGCCTGTATCATGTAAATGAGTGGTCATCTTAGATACACTATAGATATCCCAATATAAAAAAGTAAACATAGGTTCTCATCCTTTGGTTATGTACAATGAAATAAGGTACTATATCCATTAGGACCGGTTTAAGTGATCCAACCGGTTGTTTGCTCAAAACCCGGCTTCCGCTAAACAAACTGGTTCCCAGTCCAACCAGCCAAGCCAACTCGAGTTTCAAAACATTCCCTAAATCATTGCATTCAACAAAATAAGACTGTTACTAGAATTACATAAGTTTTATAACGGACACACTATCTATAAAAGTGTAAAAAGATAGATGTTTTGGGGTCAACCGAATCCAACCCGGCTTGTTTCAACATATACAAAATTTCAGTTATCATGCTATAGAACTCACCCATTTTTAAATCTTTGCTTTTGTTAACATACACCAATTCACATAGGTTGATCCCTACTACGTAAAGCTTCAATACCACTATCAACAACTTCCAAGTACACAAGATGACGCCATGGCATTGATGCAAATATGAAGTTCGATAAAAAAAAGATGATCACCCACCATTAACATCTTTAATGGCAAATTGTTGGGATACATAATGGATGAACTATAGTATTTTCATACACTTCTGGTGAATTTTCATCTCTCAGACAAGATCAAACGATAAAAGCAAGCTCTCACAGGCATGTCATACAAATTAACTCTCTCTTAAAAGCCAATTACAATTGACCTTAAATCACCAACATGTCAATAACAACAATAACGGAAACCAAATAAAACTTAACTACTCACATTTTAACAACATAAAAAATCAAATTGCAGCAATTGTCTTCAAATGTGCTCTTGGAAGCAGAAAACCAGCTCGCCTTTCCTCGAAAGAGTATTCAATAAACCCTTCAGGAATCATCTCCTTCAAAGGCGCAGGGGTCATTGCAGTTTGCATTGGGATAGAAACTGTTGATGGTGTGCAAGGTATAGTTGGGATCATGTTAGTTTTTGGAGTTCTGTTTTCATCCTGTGTTGCAGATATGGTGGTTTTGGAAGGAGTAGTTAAGGGTGTGTTGGTGGTTTGAAAAGTTTTCTGCAACATTTCGTGTTTTCTATTGAGATCTTCCAATAATGTTATGTTGGATTTTGATGACTCAGTGGAAGAAATGGGAGAGAATGGTGTTCGGAATATATGTTGAGGTGGCTCAACATCACTAAGGGAATGTTTTCGGTTTGCAGGAAGTCCAGCTATGTCCAAACCTC
>LBNU01035568.1:122904-180710 GCA_014162995.1 Artemisia annua
AAACGTAAAAAATCGGACGAAAACGTAAAAAAACTGTCGAAAACGTAAAAAATCTGATGAAAACGTAAAAAACGGACGAAAACGTAAAAAAATCGGACGAAAACGTAAAAAAAGACGAAAACATAAAAAAAACATACGGAAACGTAAAAAACTTGACGAAAACGTTAAAAATCCGACGAAAACGTTAAAAATCTGATGAAAACTTAAAAAACTGACGAAAACGTAAAAAAAGACGAAAACGTAAAAAAACAGACAAAAACGTATAAAATCGGACGAAAACGTAGAAAAACGGACGAAAATGTAAAAAGCAGACAAAAACGTTATTTGATGTTATATTTTACTTTTTTGATTTTTTATTTTCTCGTATTAGATTTTTTTAGTTATTTTATAATTTAGTTGGTTAGTTTATAATATTTGTTTTTGTGTTTTGAAGATGTTTTAATAGTATTACTAAGGTGAATAAAGAATTGAGATAGATTACGACAACACTTAAACATGTTTTCTAGTTTTGCAAAATGGAAAACACAAACACATGTTTCTCAAACTAAACGCGTTTTCTAAATTTTCCATTGTTTTGTGGAAATAAAACTCCCCTCCCTTTTCCTACAAAACAAGAAATAGGAAATGAAAGAAAATGTTTTCCAACTAAACGCCACCTTAAGATTTACATATGTGTTTTGAACTTTGTGATTCATATTCTTATGTTGTGCTCAAATCTTAGTTTGCATATTAAACTAATATGATTATATACAACAATCTTAAAGGTTTTTAGCAAGTCTTATCAAAACACTTCAAACATTTTTCAACATGACAGTCAATACGTGAAGGTTTTGACACGTGTTTGTGAAAGTGTACTGCATGAACCTTCATTTCTCTCGAGATTTATAATTGAGGATGGTTCTAGGATTCAGGAGCCACCGTCAGTGGCGGAACTTGAACACTTTCATTGGGTGAGCCGAAACATAAATCATTACATGTAATATAAAAATGAGAAATTACCCGTAAAAAACTAAAAACTACAACTTAGCTAGCTCGACGGTCTTTAAGATCTTTACATTCATGAATTATACATATTTGGAATTATAAACGCTACAAATGGTCACCGTGCATCACTACAAGAATCAGGACAACAGGCGACGAAGAGTTTCCCGTCGACACAATGTCGACGGCATAGGGCAAAAAACGACAAAAATCTGGCTTGACCGAGCCAAACAGCGTTAAATTTTTCATACCACCATTTTCCCGTCGACATGTCGACGGGACCATATTTGTCAAACATTTGGCTCGTCAATTATTGATAGGCCTTGGGCGCGAAATTATCCCGCCAGTTAATCCCGTCGACATTTCGACGGGACAATGTTAACCACGAATTATAACGTAATTAACGTGTGATTAACGTTGATTACTTGTTTGGTTTAGCTATCCCGTCGACATGTCGACGGGATTATAAAAGTAAAAATAATAAGCAAAATTATTGGCGAATATAAATGGCGGGATTTTTCCCGCGTTCATTTTCCCGTCGACATGTCGACGGGATTATCTGCCCAAAAATTCTGCCTACATATATCCTAACATTATCATTCCCGTCTCATTATTTGCCTATATACATTCTCACAAAAACGTTCCAGTCTCATTTTACACATACATTCTTGATTCTCACAAATAAGTCAATCGTTAATTCTTACAAGACGCACATGACTTGGCGTGTTTGCACAGTTGAAGAGGAGTACTCAAAAATATGGTCACACGAGCTCCTCTTTAATGAAGTTATGTTACATTGGGGTCATGCAGTTTATGAGGAGTATGGTTCTTTTAAGGACGCTGAACCGTGGATGAGAGACAGGATTATCGAATGGTGTAGGAAAAAGTCGTACTACAAAGAGTACATGGAAGAGCTAGATGCTGCTGAAGCTCAAGCTGCTGCTGAAGCTCAAACTGCTGCTGTTGGAGGTGACGATGAAGCTGAAAGCACGTTTGACGTCGGCACCGAACTTACAAATCTGGGAAATAGGATCACAAATGTTGAAGCTACATTTGCATATATCAAGGAAATGAGAGCAAGGAAGGGAAAAGATGGTGCGAGTTCGAGCAAAGCGGGAAGTAGCCGCAAAAAAAATAAACGGGTTGTTTCGTTTGATCTGTTCTTTTGGTTGTCGAGTTGTTTAGTTTGAGTTGTTTTCGTTTGGTTGTCGAGTTGTTTAGTTTGAGTTGTTTCCTTTGGTTGTCGAGTTGTTTAGTTTGGTTGTCGAGTTGTTTAGTTTGAGTCTGTATGAAAATGCATGTGGTTGAGAACCCTTGCTTGTTTTAAATAAACAGTTTGCCTTCGTGTTTGATAATTGTGATATTGTTCCTTCAGTTCTATTATTTGTGCGTACGAATTTAAAATATAAAGGACGTTCAACATCAGTTACCACAACAACAACAACATTTTATTAAACAACAACAATAACATCAACAACAACAGCAAACAACATCAACAACAACAACAATAACAACGATAACAGCAACAACAACGATAACCGCAACAACAACAACAGTACTACATATGAAATTTATCCATGTCACCTAAAAGGTCACGGAGTATTGCATCCGACTGACATGCGTGGTCGTGGTTGTCGGGATACGTTGCCATTTCAAGTTTTGCCTCCAGCATCCTTATTCGGTTAAGTAGCAACTGATTTTGTGCCTCAAGCATGTTTACCCTAAGATCTTTTTCATGACAGTTTGAGCACCTTGTTGGAGCAGATCCAGAACCGCTTGATGTTGAAGCTCCCAGAGAAACGGTCATTTTGGCGATTCGTTCCTCCTTCCATAAAAAAAAGTCACATCCATAGTCTGTTGTCCCAGCCTATTAAAGAGTAAAAACTATTATTTTTAACAACTAACCAAATTATTTATATAATACACGAAAAAGTATGTAATTGTTCACCTTCGATAATGGACACGAATAGTATTGTTTACCACGCGAGTAAGATTTACGCGATTCTCGTAAAATCACGTCTCCTCGTCTACAAGGACAAGGAAAAGCTTCAAATTCCGCCATCTTGATCACCATGATAACAGTGTGTGTTTGTGGTTGTGAGGTTGAGTGGTGGAATCGTGACCGGGGTGGCCCGATCTACAAGTTGAGGTGATAAAAGGTGGTGGCCAGAAAAAGATTCCGGCGGCCGGAAACTGCTAGTGTCGACGGGACCATTAAAAAACAATTAACAAACTTTAATTAGTTTAATAATTAATTTAATAATGTTGACTATTAGAACTCCCTTCTGAGTTAGTTATAGTTTGCACCGCATACTATTCAATTAAAAGATCTCCATAACTCAGAAACATGCCATGAAATCAGCTAAAAGTCAAGAGTGACGCATCTACCATGAAAGGCCAAACAAAGGTCTAAAAGCCAGTGAAAGGTTTATTTTTTATTTTTGTTTCAACTAGTGTTATAGTATTTCACATCTATGATGAAGATGGTTTATATATCAATGATTCTTTTATGCTCTTGCTACTCTATGTGTTGTAACTCCTCCTAAGTCAGCTACCTTATGGAATATGAATAAACCGACACTGAGAATTTTAGTTCCTTTCTTTAAATCTGTTGAAATAAAGAGACACTCGAGGTCATATTACTCCTTTACTAATAAGCTAATTCTTTACCAATTACCACAATAAATTATCACATTCTAGCAATTTACTACTATATAACTATAAGATAGATAATATACAAAAGCTTCTAAGTAAATGTCCTATTATACAGAACCATTGAATATTTGAAACTTTGGTCCAATCACTTAGTTTGTCCCTGTTTTTTAAATATCCATCCTACTAACACCGATACTCATATATTTCCCCAAATCATTTGTGCCTGGTATATAGTAGTATACAAATGCGAAAACGTGAGCACTTGTGACTTGACTAAATTTAATTTTGAACAACTCCAACCCATACAATAACAATATACAATGGTTACAATATTGACATAAAGAGGAAGAATGAGCGAGTAACTAACCATATTATGAAGGTAGTCTAACCCACCAATAATACCACTTTTGTCAAGATGAAAATGTCACACGACGACGTTACACTTGTGACCAGCCACGGCACCGAGCCTTGCGTTTTCCCCTTCTTTTTTTTGGCGTTATCTTTTTCCGAAGATGTTTGAGATTGAAGAGGGGCAGATGATGTTATTTATTGAAGGTGGTGATGATGACAGAAAGGTGAAAGGGAAAAAAGTCTAGAGAGAAAGGACAACACAGTGAAATCATAATGGAAGATCATAAAAGTTGATGATGGGTCACTTCAAACTGTAAAAAAAAAGAATAAAAGTGAGAGGTGGAGACACCGTGGAGTGAAAGGTAGAAGAAAACTTTAAGAGTTAAAAAATAAAATAAAAAAATGAATGTAAAAGTGAAAAATAGGAAAATAAGAGAGAAGGGGAAATAGAGGCAATAATGAAGGGTAGAATACCGGGTTTTGTGGGATGGGCCCAATTTTGCAGGGCGTGGGTGAGAACTCGTAACCAATGTTTTGAAAATCGGGTTCGAAATCGACCCGGTCGAGTTACTGGCACCAGGTCAATCGGTTCGATCGGTTTAACCCGGTTTTCAATTTATTAATTTTTAATTTTTTTACCGGGTCAACCGGTTCGACCGTCGGGTCAACCAGTTCGACCACCGGGTCAACCCAGGTTTTTATTAAAAAAATTTGAAAAAACGAAACCCGACCGGGTTTCGAGAACCGGGTCACTCAAAACCCGACAGGTATAACCGGTTAACCCGGTTTTAGAAACCCGTGTTTTTTAGACCCGTTTTTTTTCCGGAACCGGTCGAACCGGTTAACCCGGCCGGGTTGACCGGGGTTTCAAAACACTGCTCGTAACGTGACTTTGACGGATTTTTTGTCCATTTTCCATTCATAATTTTTTCACCATTTTGGTTTTTTACTTTTTGAGTTTTTGTATTATACTGTACTACACTATTTAGACTACCTATTACGAGTAACTAACAATCATTTACATACTACGGTAGTTTATATTCAAGATGGCGTGTTTCAGAGACGTAAATGGGTCAAAATTTGAGGTTTTCAGTTTGACTAGGGTTATATTGATTCATCTAACGCATCTTTCTTTTTTCATTGTATAAATAATTAATTTGTATAAGCAAACACGTTTTGTCCAATTTCCCCCCACTTGTTATTTGAAGGGGAAAAAAATGTAAAAGAGAAGCATAGAAAATGATCGGAGAAGGAAAAACAAAGATTGTTACAAATCTGTTAGTGACAAGAAAAATTTGTTCTTGAGTTGTAAAAAAAGAGAAGAAAGTGATAAGAAAAATATTATTTGGCAATTAGTCTTCAATTTTATATTTAATTGAGACTCAAGATAAAGTAAATAGTAGCCACTTTCGTCACTAAAAATATATTCTTTTTATTTTTTCACTTTTATCCCAAAAATAAGGTGAAAGTTTTGGCATAAAAAACCCAACCTTATTCCCCTCTTTCTCACACTTTCCTTTTACCTTCCTTTTATAAAAAACTTAAGAACATACTTATATTTTTTGTTTTATTCATTTCTTTTCAATTTTCACTCAAAACTAAAACTTGAGAACATAATGTAAGACCGGTAACTATGTCACCAAAATAATCATCACAAACTTGAGAATATAGCGTAAGACAAAATACTACGTCACCCAAATCATCTCTATATCAGTGTCACATTATCATTTTTCACACCACTAAATCCACCACCTTTTAGGTGCTATGATCACCACCAAGCATATTTTTTTTAACAAATTTAAAATAAAACTAAATTAAAATTTTATTCATGATTAAAAACCATTACATTAATAATTAAAAACATTATACATACTAAAAAACATAAATTAAACTGTACGAGAAAGGTATTCGACCAAATAGGCACAAAGGTTTTAAGATGCGTCTGCCGATTTGATTTCTCTGATAAGTTGTAACATTTATTCCAGAGTTCGTAAGAGGTCGTCCTTACGATATGCTTCCCTCCGGATGCTATTAGAGAGATATCACATTTTTTTGGGGTTTTCGAATCATGTGTACACCATATTTTTTATTTTATAAATAGACATCTGTCATGCTGAATCGACTAATAAATTTGAGATTGAGAAAATGTTTACTTAAAAAAATTCTCAGTTTTTGATCAAAATATACTCTGTTTCGAATCATGTGTGCCATAACGCATGGCTTTGCGTTATGGTGACGTGGATGATTTTAAGGCCAAGTTATGACACCGCATGTTTTTTTTAAGCTCGGCGTTATGCTGGGCGTTGCCATGGCAACGTACGTTGAAACGCAGAAAAAACAAAAATAAAATTCCAAAACCACCCCGCATACAATTTAAATTAGTTGTTTTTGTGTTTTTTTAGTGTTTGTGTTCTTGAGTGGGTGTGTTTTTCACTATGTGTGTGTGTACAAGTATGGATAGGGAAGATGATATATAAATGAACTTTGCAGTTTAGTTTCTGGGGTAGTGCGGTTTTCAAATTTTAGTCCATGTGGTTCTTGCAGCATTTTTTTAAAGTTAATAACAATTTTATTTAGTTTTTTCTTATGTGGTAGTTACTTTTAATTCATAAAGTTTTTATTTTTTTTGTAATGTAATTCTTAAGTTTATTAATGATTTATTAGGTTGTTGAATGAATGAAATATAGTTAAGAGGTTAATGTGTAAATTATAATTTTTTAAAAGGTGGGTCCCAAAAGGTGGTGATGAGATGCTATTATGATAAGGGGCGTTTTTTAGTGTTAATGTTGAAATGTTAAAACTAATGTGGCGGAAATTTTTTTCATAACTTCTTAAGTTATGGTACCCAATGCTCTAAGAGTGGGAGTCCACAGGCTCATGTCATCCCACCAGCCCAAAAATGTGGGTGGCGCCATGGCTGCTCGCGCCCCACGCCGTAGTTTTTTTGTTTGTTTTTTTTGGAATATGAACGTTGGGTAACGGCTAATTTGGCAAAAAAAAACCAGTTTTTTCAAAATTTTACCATTATAAATCCTATGAATACCTCATTATTCTATCATTTTTCAATTTTCATACACTCTTCCAATTTAATTTATACTTAAATAATACTCAACTTTCTTTCAATTATGGATCCAAACAATCCCAACAACACCTACACCTACGACTATTATGATGTTTATTTTCAAGACGACCGGGAGCGATATCTTCAGGGTTATGCAGCCAAACATTCCAGATTTCCAGAGGCTTGGACCGAAAGATGTGATTTACATGTTAGAAAAAACAAATAACTTCGAGATAGATAAGTGCACAACGATCTTCAACAAGACCTTTTGGAGCATGTATGGAACATTAATTAATAGTTTGTAATTCTATTTCTTATTTACGTATTATGTTTTTTATTTTTATGTAACTTTTTATTATTAATGTAATTTTGTTTAATTCAATGAAGTTTATTTTAGTTAATACTCCCTCCGTCCTTAAATAAATGTCAACGTTTGACTTTTGAAGTCTTTTTTTTTTGTTCATCTTTGACCTTAAATATTTTTATTTATGTTATATAATACTTGATAAAAATTATACCAAATTAAAATACACATAAAACTCAATTCGTTCATATATTTTGCATCAAATATTTTATAAAATAAATAAGAATATTTAATGTCAAAGTTGAATAAGTAAGACTTCAAAAGTCTAAAGTGGACACTTATTTAGGGACGGAAGGAGTATTGTGTATCTGGTGCCAAGGATAACGGTCAGAATATGGTACAATAGGATTTCTGGTGCCATAGAAAGCTTTGTTGACGTGGCAACACTTTCTGGCTACGACACTAGGTTTACGGCACAAGAGTACCCACCACTCTAAGAAGGGAGGTGATTGGGACACTGTCACTTTTGATTAGGACACTCAATTGTACACGCAATTAAAGCACACTGTAAGCACTGTACAAATATGTAATGCATACAGTGGAGTGTTTCAATAAAAATATGAGTGTGCAAATCAATTCCCCTCTATTTTGTAACCCTAAGTTATTATTATTAAATAGTCGGCACAAACTTATATTTTGTAAAGCATGATAACGACATAATCGGGTCTACAAATCACATTGTCATTTATAACTAACTTTAGGTTTATAAAAACGTTTGTTAGGCCTTGTCGAATCCAAGTAACGCAAATTTTAGGCCTTGTCGAAATTACTCGTTAAAAACACACACTACTCCATTGTGCTCTATTTAACTCTTTTGTTATCCAACTAACTTTAGGCCTTGTCGAATCCAACTAACGCAAATTTTCAATTTAATAACATAAGATACACACAAATGCACATGTTGTAACATGGACTTTTGATCACATATCTAGAGGTGTAGGTGAGCCAAGCTACTTGACTTGGCTTTTAACGAACATTTCATTATTCATCAAATTTTATGTTATATATGTCTTTCTTTACCTATGATGCACCGAAACGCCTGGAAGGCTCGCGTGCCCGTTTGGGAACGGCTTGGGAACGGGAACGCCAAGGAAACGTCCCCGAAACGTTTCTCAGACGTATCTATAAACGTTTCTGGATTCTCAGCCGTATCGGGACACGTTTCTGTATTTACTTGCCGATTCCAAGAAGTTTCTATTGGGTTTAATGGTTTTTTTTTTTTTTTTTTTTTTTAAATTCTAAACGGCTTGGAACCCAAGCGTTGTATACAATAGGTCTTCTATATCGTATATATACATACCCAACAGGCATATACGATTATATACCTAAATTCTCATCATCTGATCATCTCCTATACATTAACATATATCTATTTTGGATTTTCATTAATATATTGTTAATTTTTTATATATTTTTATTGCCGTATCTATGCCGTTCCCGTATCTTGAATTTTTGATTTTGCCGTTTCCCGTTCCCGTATCCCTTTGCCGTTCCCGTTTCGGTGCTACATAGTTCTTTACTTCTCGTTTTCATAAATTAGCTAGGCGTTTGAAATTTTACCTAGCGTACAGTCATGTTTTAAGTGACGAAGTTACACGGTTGTGACCAAGATTTGATGATAGATCTAACGGACAAAAACATACTGCATGTAGTTAAGTTGATATAAGATACTCTATAAGATCCACTAGATTTTTCAAAACCTTGTTGCTCACCAGATTATTTATTTATTTATTTATTTTTTTGAAGGGCAGATAAAAATAGATATATTAAAACTCAAAACCAAAGTTACAACCTGCTATACAGGCAGCACCCCTTTCTATAAGAAATAGATGCAGGGGCTGAAGACAAGCTACCAAAATCAGTGAGCAAACCTCACGACTAAGCAAACACAATCAAAAGAAAACCGACATGGCTAACAAAACTATTTTATGAGCTAACCAGATTTTTTATTTTTACCAGCACCATCCTTTTTATCTCCTAGATAAACATCAGACTTCAACCTTTCTAAAAACCAACAACACCATCTCTGAAATTACGAGCACCATCTGTCGCAAAAGTGTGAAAAAAGCGTGTAAATTGAAATAATTGTAATGGATACAAATAAAATAATTTTGATCGCGACGATATAATGCATATACAAGAGCACAAGGTGTCATAACATTTTAACACAAAAAAAATGCAGCCATGCACATCAATTTTAACATTTTAACACTAACACACCAAAATACAATCCCCATTCATAACATCCCATAACATCACAGAAAGACCCATTTTTTTATTTTATTTATTTATTTATTTTTTTATTAAATAAACTAGCATTTCATTAATTAAATCAAAATACAAATTATAATAAAATGAAAATAAGAAGCGAAAAAAATACAATGAAAATGAATAGGGCTAAGGGCACTAAATGTATCATAAAACTGCGTTGCAACGTACGTTGGTGGGATAACTCCCAGCCCTATGCCGTTGCCATTTTGCCCTCCCCGGTATCATAACATGGCTCAATGTCGCCGCCCTGCCCGATCGACGTTATAATCCTGAATGCTCTAACCACGTAAAGACGCACGCGTTGTATGAATAAAGAGAAATTTAAGAGAAATTTCGTTTTACATTTTTTTAACCTTTCATAATATATGAAACTTGTCATCTTAGTTTAATACGCAATTATAAACGAGTGTCTTCATAAAGGGAAAAAAAAAATATATATTTTTTGTTATTTCAAAATTTCAAAACACGCGATCTAAACAGAATTAAGGATGTGCAATTTAAGAATTTAAAAACCGTAACAGACTACATCTCTCCAAATTTCCACAAAACCCCATGCAAACACCAAAAATACACACGCTAGTATACCACATGTTTAATAATCCCTTTAGACCACCCAATATCCCACTCTCATGCACACCACTTGATAACATATTTAAAAATGAGATTCGAATAAAATAGAGGCTATCGAACGGGGTAATAACGGCATTCGGTTGTTGGTCTCGTAGAAAGTGTAAAAAGTGAATGTTTGGTTTTGTTACCTTTAATTTTGTTGATTATATTATTTGCTTGTTAACTATGTCATGTGTTTATTAAATAATATCAAGTTGATAAAGGGTCAACTATTATATTATTTGGCTAGATATTATTAGCGGTTTATGATGGTGAGTAAAATGTAATTTAAAATTTCGCTTAATAATGTTTTTCCTGATAATGATTTTCTCCAACAAGTTTAAATTGGCAGGGAAACCCTGATCCAAGCATTTTTTTGGATGCCGACTGACCCTTCTCGAATGACCAAGCCTCAGACAATGAACATGTTTCAGTGACTTTTTAGCCAAAAGTTAGGATTAAACCCAAGACCTATTTCTCCAATAGCCCCCCTTGACATGTCAATTAGACGTTTACGGTCCCCAATGGTCCGTGACAATAATTTTACAGACGACGAGAGTTCTTAGAATGAAATAATTTTAAGCAATAACAAATTATTTCATCCAAAAAATAATAAGGTACCTACATGATACCGCGACAATACAGATGCAATAATATTATAGATATTCATAGTCAAATAGCTTGACAATGGTTGTAGTCGCAAGTAATTAAAGATTATAAGGTAAGCTTTATTACATTATAAACGATCTAAAGATCGACATATCCGAATCACTGAAAATGATATCTTATATAAAAAGGTTTGTGTCATATCGAATTGTAAAAATTCATGTTCATTTCATACGCTTCCACCATTCCTGAGAGTCATATGTTAAAAACATTTAAGATTTACATATGTGTTTTGAACTTTGTGATTCATATTCTTATGTTGTGATCAAATCTTAGTTTGCATATTAAACTAATATGATTATATACAACAATCTTAAAGGTTTTTAGCAAGTCTTATCAAAACACTTCAAACATTTTTCAACATGACAGTCAATACGTGAAGGTTTTGGCACGTGTTTGTGAAAGTGTACTGCATGAACCTTCATTTCTCTCGAGATTTATAATTGAGGATGGTTCTAGGATTCAGGAGCCACCGTTAGTGGCGGAACTTGAACACTTTCGTTGGGTGAGCCGAAACATAAATCATTACATGTAATATAAAAATGAGAAATTACCCGTAAAAAACTAAAAACTACAACTTAGCTAGCTCGACGGTCTTTAAGATCTTTACATTCATGAATTATACATATTTGGAATTATAAACGCTACAAATGGTCACCGTGCATCACTACAAGAATCAGGACAACAGGCGACGAAGAGTTTCCCGTCGACACAATGTCGACGGCATAGGGCAAAAAACGACAAAAATCTGGCTTGACCGAGCCAAACAGCGTTGAATTTTTCATACAACCATTTTCCCGTCGACATGTCGACGGGACCATATTTGTCAAACATTTGGCTCGTCAATTATTGACAGGCCTTGGGCGCGAAATTATCCCGCCAGTTAATCCCGTCGACATTTCGACGGGACAATGTTAACCACGAATTATAACGTAATTAACGTGTGATTAACGCTGATTACTTGTTTGGTTTAGCTATCCCGTCGACATGTCGACGGGATTATAAAAGTAAAAATAATAAGAAAAATTATTGGCGAATATAAATGGCGGGATTTTTTCCGCGTTCATTTTTCCCGTCGACATGTCGACGGGATTATCTGCCCAAAAATTTTGCCTAGATATATCCTAACAATATCATTCCCGTCTCATTATTTACCTATATACATTCTCACAAAAACGTTTCCGTCTCATTTTACACATACATTCTTGATTCTCACAAATAAGTCAATCGTCAATTCTTACAAGACACACATGACTTGGCGTGGTTGCACAGTTGAAGAGGAGTACTCAAAAATATTGTCACACGAGCTCCTCTTTAATGAAGTTATGTTACATTGGGGTCATGCAGTTTATGAGGAGTATGGTTCTTTTAAGGACGCTGAACCCGTGGATGAGAGACAAGGATTATCGAATGGTGTAGGAAAAAGTCGTACACAAAGAGTACATGGAGAGACGCTGAATGCTGCTGAAAGCTCAAGCTGTGCTTGTGAAGCTACTAAACTGGCTGCTGTGGAAGTGATGAATGAAGCTGAAAGCAGTTTGACGTCAGCACGACTTACAATCTGGGAAAATAGGATACAATGTTGAAGCTACCACTTGCATAATTAAGGAAATGAGAGCAGGGAGGGAAAAGATGGTCGAGTTCGAGCAAGCGGGAAGAGCGGGAAAAATAAACCGGAGTTGTTTCGTTTGATCTGTTCTTTTGGTTGTCGAGTTGTTTAGTTTGAGTTGTTTTCGTTTGTTGTCGAGTTGTTTAGTTTGAGTTGTTTCTTTGGTGTCGAGTGTTTTAGTTTGGTTGTCGAGTGTTTAGTTTGAGTCTGTATGAAAATGCATGTGGTTGAGAACCCTTGCTTGTTTAAATAGAACAGTTTGCTTCGAGGTTTTATAATTTGTGACTATTGGTTCCTTCAGTTCTATTATTGTGCGTACGAATTTAAAAAATTAAAAGGAGCGTTCAAACCATCAGTTACCACAACAACAACACACATTTTATTAAAACAACAACAATAACATCCAACAACAACCGCAACAACATAACGAACCAACAACAAGTAACCAACGATAACACAAACAACACGATAACGCGCAAACAACACAACAGTAGCTACATATGAATTTATCCATGTTCATCTAAAAGTCACGGAGTATTGCATCCGACTGACATACGTGGTCGTGGTGTCCTGGATACGTTACTTTCAGTGTTTTGGCCTCCCAGCATCCGTATTCGGTTAAGTAGGCAACTGATTTTGTGCCTCAAGCATGTTTAGCCCCTAAGACTTTTTTCAATGACAGTTTGGAGCACCTTGTTGGAGCCAGATCCAGAACCGCTTGAGTTGAAGCCTCCAGAGAAACCCGGTCATTTTGGCGATTCGTTCTTCCTTCCATAAAAAAGTCACACTCCATAGTCTGTTGTCCCAGCCTATTAAAGAGTAAAAACTATTATTTTTAACAACTAACCAAATTATTTCTATANTTTCTTTGCGTTTGTCGGAGTTGTTTAGTTTGAGTTGTTTTCGTTTGGTTGTCGAGTTGTTTAGTTTGAGTTGTTTCTTTGGTGTCGAGTGTTTAGTTTGGTTGTCGAGTGTTTAGTTTGAGTCTGTATGAAAATGCATGTGGTTGAGAACCCTTGCTTGTTTTAAATAAACAGTTTGCTTCGAGGTTTTTGATAATTTGTGCACTATTGGTTCCTTCAGTTCTATTATTTGTGGCGTACGAATTTAAAAAATTAAAAGGAGCGTTCAAACATCAGTTACCACAACAATCAACACACATTTTATTAAAACAACAACAATAACATCAACAACAACCGCAACAACATAACAACCAACAACAAGTAACCAACGTAACACAACAACAACGATAACGGCAAACAACAACAACAGTAGCTGACATATGAGATTTATCCATGGTCATCTAAAAGGTCACGGAGTTATTGCAGTCCGACTGACATACGTGGTCGTGGTGGTCCTGGATACGTTACATTTCAGTTTTGGCCTCCACAGCATCCTTATTCGGTTAAGTAAGGCAACTGTTTTGTGCTCTCAAGCATGTTTAGCCCCTAAGATCTTTTTCATGACAGTTTGGAGCACCGTTGTTGGAGCAGATCCAGAACGCTTGAGTTGAAGCTCCAGAGAAACGGTCATTTTGGCGATTCGTTCTTCCTTCCATAAAAAAGTCACACTCCATAGCTGTTGTCCCAGCCTATTAAAGAGTAAAACTATTATTTTTAACAACTAACCAAATTATTTAGTATAATACACCGGAAAAAGTATGTAATTGTTCCCTTCGAATAATGCGACACGAATAGTATTGTTTACAGCGGGAGTAAGATTTAGCGATTCTCGAAAATCACGTTCCCTCCTCTACAAAGACAAGAAAAGCCTTCAAATTCCGCCATCTTGATCACCATGATAACAGTGTGTGTTTGGTGGTTTGTGGAGGTGAGTGGTGGATAATCGTGACCGGGCTAGCCCCGTCTACAAGTTGGGAGGGTGATAAACGGTTGGTGGCCAGAAAAAGATTCCGGCGGCCGGAAACTGCTGATGTCGACGGGGACTATTAAAAAACAATTAACAAACTTTAATTTAGTTTAATAATTAGTTTAATATGTTGACTAGACTAAGGCAGGATCAAATGAGAAGAATCCTTAAAATAAGAAGGATGAGAAATAACTATAACTATACATTAGAGATGCATTAGTTTGAATTAGATGCATCCCAAATCTTTTAGATGCATCATAATATATTTTCTAGCTAAAAATTAGATGCATATACATATATTAGATGCATTTCATCAAGTTAGACGAATCCTATATATTTTTCGTCCTCTGCGAGTCAAATTTCTTGCTAGTACTACTTTGCATCGTTTTCACTTTAAAATCACTTTCGAAACTAATTGTGATGCATTTAAATGAATATAGATGCATCTAATTCAAGTTGATGCATCTCAAATATGCAGTTATAATTATTTCTCATTCTTCTCATTGTAAGTTTTCTTCTCACTGGATCCTTACCCATGTTGACTATTAGAACTCCCTTTTGAGTTAGTTATAGTTTGCACCGCATAATATTCAATTAAAAGATCTCCATAACTCAGAAACATGCCATGAAATCAGCTAAAAGTCAAGAGTGACGCATCTACCATGAAAGGCCAAACAAAGGTCTAAAAGCCAGTGAAAGGTTTATTTTTTATTTTTGTTTCAACTAGTGTTATAGTATTTCACATCTATGATGAAGATGGTTTATATATCAATGATTCTTTTATGCTCTTGCTACTCTATGTGTGGTAACTCCTCCTAAGTCAGCTACCTTAAGTCAGCTACCTTATGGAATATGAATAAACCGACACTGAGAATTTTAGTTCCTTTCTTTAAATCGGTTGAACTAAAGAGACACTCGAGGTCATATTACTCCTTTACTAATAAGCTAATTCTTTACCAATTACCACTGTTAAATAAATTATCACATTCTAGCAATTTACTACTATATAACTATAAGATAGATAATATACAAAAGCTTCTAAGTAAATGTCCTATTATACAGAACCATTGAATATTTGAAACTTTGGTCCAATCACTTAATTTGTCCCTGTTTTTTAAATATCCATCCTACTAACACCGATACTCATATATTTCCCCAAATCATTTGTGCCTGGTATATAGTATTATACAAATGCGAAAACGTGAGCACTTGTGACTAGACTAAATTTAATTTTGAACAACTCCAACCCATACAATAACAATATACAATGGTTACAATATTGACATAAAGAGGAAGAATGAGCAAGTAACTAACCATATTATGAAGGTAGTCTAACCCACCAATAATACCACTTTTGTCAAGATGAAAATGTCACACGACGACGTTACACTTGTGACCAGCCACGGCACCGAGCCTTGCGTTTTCCCCTTCTTTTTTTTGGCGTTATCTTTTTCCGAAGATGTTTGAGATTGAAGAGGGGCAGATGATGTTATTTATTGAAGGTGGTGATGATGACAGAAAGGTGAAAGGGAAAAAAGTCTAGAGAGAAAGGACAACACAGTGAAATCATAATGGAAGATCATAAAAGTTGATGATGGGTCACTTCAAACTGTAAAAAAAAAGAATAAAAGTGAGAGGTGGAGACACCGTGGAGTGAAAGGTAGAAGAAAACTTTAAGAGTTAAAAAATAAAATAAAAAAATGAATGTAAAAGTGAAAAATAGGAAAATAAGAGAGAAGGGGAAATAGAGGCAATAATGAAGGGTAGAATACCGGGTTTGTGGGATGGGCCCAATTTTGCATGGAGTGGGTGAGAACTCGTAACCAATGTTTTGAAAATCGGGTTCGAAATCGACCCGGTCGAGTTAGTGGCACCAGGTCAACCGGTTTGATCGGTTTAACTCGGTTTTCAATTTATTAATTTTTAATTTTTTCAACTGGGTCAACCGGTTCGACCGTCGGGTCAACCAGTTCGACCACAGGGTCAACCCGGGTTTTTATTAAAAAATTTTGAAAAAACGAAACCCGGCCGGGTTTCGAGAACCGGGTCACTCAAAACCCGACGGGTCTAACCGGTTAACCCGGTTTTAGAAACCCGGGTTTTTTAGACCCGTTTTTTTTGCCGGAACCGGTCGAACCGGTTAACCCGGCCGGGTCGACCCGGGTTTCAAAACACTGCTCGTAACGTGACTTTGATGGATTTTTTGTCCATTTTTCATTCATAATTTTTTCACCATTTTGGTTTTTTACTTTTTGAGTTTTTGTATTATACTGTACTACACTATTTAGACTACCTATTACGAGTAACTAACAATCATTTACATACTACAGTAGTTTATATTCAAGATGGCGTGTTTCAGAGACGTAAATGGGTCAAAATTTGAGGTTTTCAGTTTGACTAGGGTTATATTGATTCATCTAACGCATCTTTCTTTTTTCATTGTATAAATAATTAATTTGTAATAAGCAAACACGTTTTGTCCAATTCCCCCCCTTCCTTGTTATTTGAAGGGGAAAAAAATGTAAAAGAGAAGCATAGAAAATGATCGGAGAAGGAAAAACAAAGATTGTTACAAATTTGTTAGTGACAAGAAAAATTTGTTCTTGAGTTGTAAAAAAAGAGAAGAAAGTGATAAGAAAAATATTATTTGGCAATTAGTCTTCAATTTTATATTTAATTGAGAATCAAGATAAAGTAAATAGTAGTCAATTTCGTCACTAAAAATATATTCTTTTTATTTTTTCACTTTTATCCCAAAAATAAGGTGAAAGTTTTGGCATAAAAAACTCAACCTTATTCCCCTCTTTCTGACACTTTCCTTTTACCTTCCTTTTATAAAAAACTTAAGAACATACTTATATTTTTTGTTTTATTCACTTCTTTTCAATTTTCACTCAAAACAAAAACTTGAGAACATAATGTAAGACTGGTAACTATGTCACCAAAATAATCATCACAAACTTGAGAATATAGCGTAAGACAAAATACTACGTCACCCAAATCATCTCTATATCAGCGTCACATTATCATTTTTCAAACCACTAAATCCACCACCTTTTAGGTGCTATGATCACCACCAAGCATATATTTTTTTAATAAATTTAAAATAAAACTAAATTAAAATTTTATTCATGATTAAAAACCATTACATTAATAATTAAAAACATTATACATACTAAAAAACTTAAATTAAACTGTACGAGAAATGTATTCGACCAAATAGGCACAAAGGTTTTAAGATGCGTCTGCTGATTTGATTTCTCTGATAAGTTGTAACATTTATTCCAGAGTTCGTAAGAGGTCGTCCTTACGATATGCTTCCCTCCGGATGCTATTAGAGAGATATCACATTTTTTTTGGGGTTTTCGAATCATGTGTACATCATATTTTTTATTTTATAAATAGACATCTGTCATGCTGAATCGACTAATAAATTTGAGATTGAGAAAATATTTACTTAAAAAAAATTCTCAGTTTTTGATCAAAATATACTCTGTTTCGAATCATGTGTGCCATAACGCATGGCTTTGCGTTATGGTGACGTGGATGATTTTAAGGCCAAGTTATGACACCGCATGTTTTTTTTAAGTTCGGCGTTATGCTGGGCGTTGCCATGGCAACGTACGTTGAAACGCAGAAAAAACAAAAATAAAATTCCAAAACCACCCTGCATACAATTTAAATTAGTTGTTTTTGTGTTTTTTAGTGTTTGTGTTCTTGAGTGGGTGTGTTTTTCACTATGTGTGTGTGTACAAGTATGGATAGGGAAGATGATATATAAATGAACTTTGCAGTTTAGTCTCTGGGGTAGTGCGGTTTTCACATTTTAGTCCATGTGGTTCTAGCAGCATTTTTTTTAAAGTTAATAACAATTTTATTTAGTTTTTTCTTATGTGGTAGTTACTTTTAATTCATAAAGTTTTTATTTTGTATTGTAATTTTTAAGTTCATTAATGATTTATTAGGTTGTTGAATGAATGAAATAGTTAAGAGGTTAATGTGTAAATTATAATTTTTTAAAAGGTGGGTCCCAAAAGGTAGTGATGAGATGCTATTATGATAAGGGGCGTTTTTTAGTGTTAATGTTGAAATGTTAAAGCTGATGTGGCGGAATTTTTTCCCATAACTTCTTAAGTTATGGTACCCAATACTCTAAGAGTGGGAGTCCACAGGCTCATGTCATCCCACCAGCCCAAAAATGTGGGTGGCGCCATGGCTGCTCGCGCCCCACGCCGTAGTTTTTTTTTTTTGTTTTTTTTGGAATATGAACGTTGGGTAACGGCTAATTTGCCAAAAAAAACCAGTTTTTTCAAATTTTTACCATTATAAATCCTATGAATACCTCCTTATTCTATGATTTTTCAATTTTTATACACTCTTCCAATTTAATTTATACTTAAATAATACTCAACTTTCTTTCAATTATGGATCCAAACAATCCCAACAACACCTACACCTACGACCATTATGATGTTTATTTTCAAGACGACCGGGAGCGATATCTTCAGGGTTATGCAGCCGAACATTCCAGAGGCTTGGACCGAAAGCTGTGATTTACATGTTAGAAAAAACAAATAACTTCGAGATAGATAAGTGCACAACGATCTTCAACAAGACCTTTTGGAGCATGTATGAAACATTAATTAATAGTTTGTAATTTCTATTTCTTATTTACGTATATGTTTTTTATTTTTATGTAACTTTTTATTATTAATGTAATTTTTTTTAATTCAATGAACCTTATTTTAGTTAATACTCCCTCCGTCCTTAAATAAATGTCAACGTTTGACTTTTGAAGTCTTTTTTTGTTCATCTTTGACCTTAAATATTTTTATTTATGTTATATAATACTTGATAAAAATTATACCAAATTAAAATACACATAAAACTCAATTCATTCATATATTTTGTATCAAATATTTTATAAAATAAATAAGAATATTTAATGTCAAAGTTGAATAAGTAAGACTTCAAAAGTCAAAAGTGGACACTTATTTAGGGACGGAGGGAGTATTGTGTATGTTTTATTTTATATAAATGAAAAAAGAAAAGAAAAAAAATTGTCCTCTATTACCACATTTTCTGGTGCCAAGGATAGCGGTCAGAATGTGGTACAATAGGATTTCTGGTACCATAGAAAGCTTTGTTGACGTGACAACACTTTCTGGCTACGACACTAGGTTTACGGCACAAGAGTACCCACCACTCTAAGAAGGGAGTTGATTGGGACACTCTCACTTTTGATTAGGACACTCAATTGTACACGCAATTAAAGCACACTGTAAGCACTGTACAGATATGTAATGCACACAGTGGAGTGTTCCAATAAAAAATATGAGCGTGCAAATCAATTCCCCTCTATTTTGTAACCCTAAGTTATTATTATTAAATAAGTCGGCACAAACTTATATTTTGTAAAGCATGATAACGACATAATCGGGTCTACAAATCACATTGTCATTTATAACTAACTTTAGTTTTATAAAAACGTTTGTTAGGCCTTGTCGAATCCAAGTAACGCAAATTTTAGGCCTTGTCGAATCCAACTTCATTTATTACTCGTTAAAAACACACACTACTCCATTGTGCTCTATTTAACTCTTTTGTTATCCAACTAACTTTAGGCCTTGTCGAATCCAACTAACGCAAATTTTCAATTTAATAACATAAGATACACACAAATGCACATGTTGTAACATGGACTTTTGATCACATATCTAGAGGTGTAGGTGAGCCAATTAAGCTACTTGACTTGGCTTTTAACGAACATTTCATTATTCATCAAATTTTATGTTATATATGTCTTTCTTTACTTCTCGTTTTCATAAATTAGCTAGGCGTTTGAAATTTCACCTAGCGTACAGTCATGTTTTAAGTGACGAAGTTACACGGTTGTGACCAAGATTTGATGATAGATCTAACGGACAAAAACATACTGCATGTAGTTAAGTTGATATAAGATACTCTATAAGATCCACTAGATTTTTCAAAACCTTGTTGCTCACCAGATTATTTATTTATTTTTTTGAAGGGCAGATAAAAATAGATATATTAAAACTCAAAACCAAAGTTACAACCTGCTATACACGCAGCACCCCTTTCTATAAGAAATAGATGCAGGGGCTCAAGACAAGCTACCAAAATCAGTGAGCAAACCTCACGACCAAGCAAACACAATCAAAAGAAAACCGACATGGCTAACAAAATTATTTATGAGCTAACCAGATTTTTTATTTTTACCAGCACCATCCTTTTTATCTCCTAGATAAACATCAGACTTCAACCTTTCTAAAAACCAACAACACCATCTCTGAAATTACGAGCACCATCTGTCGCAAAAGTGTGAAAAAAGCGTGTAAATTGAAATAATTGTAATGGATACAAATAAAATATCGCGACGCTATAATGCATATACAAGAGCACAAGGTGTCATAACATTTTAACACAAAAAAAATGCAGCCATGCACATCAATTTTAACATTTTAACACTAACACACCAAAATACAATCCCCATTCATAACATCCCATAACATCACATAAAGACCCATTTTTTATTTTATTTATTTATTTATTTATTTATTTATTAAATAAACTAGCATTTCATTAATTAAATCAAAATACAAATTATAATAAAATGAAAATAAGAAGCGAAAAAAATACAATGAAAATGAATAGGGCTAAGGGCACTAAATGTATCATAAAACTGCGTTTCAACGTACGTTGGTGGGATAACTTCCAGCCCTATGCCGTTGCCATTTTGCCCTCCCCGGTATCATAACATGGCTCAATGTCGCCGCCCTGCCCGATCGACGTTATAATACTGAATGCTCTAACCACGTAAAGACGCGCGCGTTGTATGAATAAAGAGAAATTTCGTTTTACATTTTTTTAACTTTTCATAATATATGAAACTTGTCATCTTAGTTTAATACGCAATTATAAAACAAGTGTCTTCATAAGGGGAAAAAAATACTGTTATTTCAAAATTTCAAAACACGCGATCTAAACAGAATTAAGGATGTGCAATTTAAGAATTTAAAAACCGTAACAAACTATACATCTCTCCAAATTTCCACAAAACCCCACATGCGAAAGTCACCAAAAATCTTACAAAATATATCTTTACGCATATAAACTAGTACCTTATGCACAAACTCCTGTACCTTTCCCTTTATTTCGTATAAACATCAACCCTAACCATATCATACATACAAAACCCTAAACGAAATTATCACCATATTTTCAAGAAAGTAAACCAATCTATAATGGGAAACAATGTTGCTCGTCATGATCAGAAGTTAACGAATAATGGAGTCCCTTTTGCTGCTAGCAAACGCGAGAAAGAAGTTAATGACAAGGACGACGAAGAGGAATATTATAGGCTAAAGATTGAAGAATTAGTGAGCGAAAAGTTGAAACTGTTTGGTGGTGAAAATATTAACGTGTCGTATGAGTGGACGAAATCAATGGGTGGGTCGAAACGTAAAACTTCATCTGTTAATGAAGTTCACAACAAGAAGAAGAAGAAGGTAAAGATGGTAGTTGATAGCAACGAGGCGATAACACAGTTAAAGGAATTTATAACGAGTGATGAGATCAATGGTTCAGATATGAAGTTAGTGATTCAGAAAACTTTGTATGCAAGTGATTTGAATCGAAACCAAAATAGGTTAAACATGCCGTTTAAGCAAGTCGAGACTCATGATTTCTTGACGCATGAAGAAAAACACCTTCTTGGTAATAATTCTGAGATCAAGGTTCATATTTTGGGGCCAAATTTGCAAATGTACAAGAAACCAATGTGGTTAAAGATTTGGAGTATGTCGTGTACCAAGAACTATGTGTTGAAGACCAACTGGTCTGATTTTGTGATGGCAAACAAGAATGTTTTGAAGGAAAATAAAACTATTCAAGTTTGGTCGTTTAGAAAAAACGAGAAGTTATGTTTTGCTGTTGTACGTGTGGACAATCCCATGGTGAACACGACCCTGCTTGAGGATGCATCGTGTGCTGGTTCATCATTGATCTTGTAGTTTTTTTTGGTTCTTTAAAGCTAATGGTATAGGGTTGATTTTGTAAGAGGTGAAATATGAGTTTATGGAATTCATTTAATGAAATTCAAGAGTTTGAGTGTTTCGGTTCTTTGTAATCTTGAAATATCAGTGAAATATCAGTGTTTTTCATAGTTCATATGTGTTTAATAGTTTAATTTGATCATAGATGTGTATAAAGAACAGGGGCACTAGATCAGATGGTAATTTTTTTTTTCAGAAGAACAAGTCATTGCTGCAATCCTCTCCCTCTCTAATGAGGATAACCATGTGATCATAGTTGCAGTCAAAAAAAGGAGTGTGGGAAGATTAGGTTCGAGAATTTCAAACGAGGTTCATTGTTAGAAGTGAGCTGCAGGAAGTACGTGGAAGAGATTAGACTCTAATGAGGTTTTGGTTAATGGTAAATAGATTAGGCAAAAAAATTTGTTGAGGGTATAATCATTTATTCGTTCTAAATTTGTGTATTGGTAATATCTGTGTCAAAATCTGTCAAAACCAGTTCTCGATAGGAATTGTTTCTCAATACATACCTGTGATTAACAGTGTTGACCCAAATACGAAACATGAAAAGCATTTCAGTTTAGATCTAAATAGTTCATCAGATTTTATGCACAAGGTCAGATCGACAACGTCACAGATACTAGCTGATCAAAGTTTGTTTGGCAAATCTATCTCCAATAGATTTATGCACCAGATAGAAATTGTTATCCTTATTGTAAGTATTTGTTTTTCGCTAAATATTGATATATAAGCTGTTTCATGGAATGAAAACTAGTACTCTACTTTTTAATGTAATCTACGCAGCAAATTAGCTGTTGTAGCCTCATAAATGGGTTAATTATGCGGGAGATGTCAAATCTCTAATGAGTAAAACTGGTGTAACTCAATAACGTTAGCCAAAATGAGAACCGGTCAAAAGGGTCTAACGTAGCATCTAAGTGTATCAAACCTACACATATGACCCGTTACCCTGCAACCCGCCCATATTGTCACTTCTAGGTATGTAAAGACTTGAGAATCTATACTGAGGATTCTTATCCAAGTTTGTCATTATACCTTCCCAGTACATATACCCGTATTCCAAGTTACATCTTCATAGTGATCGAGTGAATAAGCGCAGACCATTAGTCAGCCTTTGTAACCCGGGTTGGTCATCAGTGAAGACATAATGGTTGCTAGAGATATCTAATATTCTTCAGTGCTATCAAATTTCTTCGTTCTGGAATTATCGGGCCACCATCACACACAATCTTGTTATTTAAAATGCAAACAGATCATTCAGCAGACCAGTGACCCGATTAAAGTACAAGAAAGCCAACGCTAGGAATGACATCCATAAAAGTTTCATATGGAGCATGATCTGGAGCTTGTGTACACCTCTGGGAGCAAACTCAAAATTTTAATCAAGTTGTCTTATGAACAAGCCATGATAACCATATCGGCATAACTGTTGTGGATGTCAACCGGAAATTAAATCGTTGCATTCTTTTATTCGCACGGTATATTGGAAACTGAGCCTGCAAATATCCAAATGGATTTCTCTTTGAAGCAGTTGCATTGAATAATCGAAGAAATTTAAAATTTTGTATTAAGTTGGTGAACTATAAGCTAGCACTGATTCAAGCAATATCAAACCAAACATCAAATATAACTAGGCTGCAAATTAAATTATCCCTCCATTCAAGAAGGCAGAAAGTTGGAAGAGAACCAAAGAGCTAGAGAATAGGACATCTTTTTACTTCTGACTCCATAACTACAAAATGTTTCCAAAACTTGATTGAATCAAGAAGAAATTAGTTTCAAATTTGTAGAATATTTTCAGACAAAATGACCAAAAAATACCGAACACGATTTTTCCAGTTTAATATGTGCATTTCTAACATAAGCCCGCTTTTAATTTCGAAATTAACATAAGGGTTGCCATGAGATGCATAATTTACCCTTTATAAACACTAATAAAGTAAAACCAAAAAATTCAATATATATAATGACCCGTTGACCGTAAATAATGTTATGTTAAATTACAATATATTTTATGTAAATTAAGTATAATGCATTGTGATATATAAATAGTACATAGAGTATTTTGTTTCTTTTACCATTAAAAACTAATATCTGTACATATCTAAATTAGCTATTTAAGTCAGGTTTGTCCCGTTTATTTATATACTACCAGTCTACCATGCATGTACCATTATGATCTTTAATCTGGAAATTATGATTAACCACTTTTCTCCCAAATTACCAAAACCCACTAAATCTTACGAAATACAGTAAATCTTTTATCTTTATTAACTAGTACCTTATGCACAAAATATGGCACTAGGCTAGCTAAACAATATACTCCGTATTACGTATTAGTACAATCTTGCATGCAAACCGTTATTCACTTTATTTCGCATAAATATCTACACGTACACATGCACATACATGCAAATCCCTAAACGAAATTAAAATCCTACTATTTTCTTCATGAAACCAAAAGCAATCAACCATGAAAAAGAATGTTGGCAATGCTGATCGTCATGATCAAAATATAACGAATGAAGAAGTTGGTTCTGCTGCTAGCAAACACGATGCCGATATTGTTCTTGACCAAGATGTAGAAGAATATTATTATCGAAAGATAGTAGCATTGGTCAACGAAAAGTACAATCAATTTCTTAATGGGGAACTTGTTATGTCTGATGAGTCATCGTCTGATGAATCTGATGAACAGATGGAGTCAATTTGTAGGTCGAAGCGTAAAGGTTCGTCAATGGACGAAGTTGACAACAAGAACAAGAAGGTAAAGATGGTAGTTGATAGAGACGATGTGATCACACAGTTACAAGAGTTTATAATGAGTGATGAGATTAATGGTTCAGATATCAAGTTAGTGATTCAAAAGATGGTGTGTACAAGACGAATTGCTACCCAAAATTGGTTAAACATGCCGTTTAAGAAAGTCGAGACTCATGATTTCTTGACGCCTGAAGAGAAACAAGTTCTTGGTGATGGTTCCGAGATAGAGGTTCCATTGGTCGGGCCAGATTATCAAATGTACAAGAAACCAATGTCGTTAAAGATCGGAGGAAAGTGGAGAAACAAGAACTACATTTTAAAGACCAACTGGTCCGATTTTGTGGAAGCTAATAAGAATGTTTTGAAAGAAGGCACGGCTATTCAAGTTTGGTCGTTTAGAAAAGGCGAGCAGTTATGTTTTGCTGTTGTATCTGTGTGGACAAACCCGTGGTGAACACGACGTCTTTTGAGGATGCATCATCTGCTGGTTCATCGTTGATCTCTTGGGCTTTTTGGTTTATTCTGTATAAATATGATGGACGTATATGTTTAGAGTCATTTGGTATTAGCTGAGGTGAAAATTAGATGAGTTTATGAAATTTTTGTTACGACATTCAAGATTTCTTAGTGTTTCGATTCTTTGCAATCTTGAAATTTTAGTGATTTTTTGTATATCAGAATGTGTTTTTCATAGCTCATTCATGTTTAACTTGACTGTAGTTGCAGAATATAACCATACGATCATATATGTTATATAAAGAATAGGGGTGCGCTGGTTTTGATTTATTTGGTTAAACGAATTGAGTGAATGGTAAATTTCTTTGTTAAAAAAATAAAGTTATTGTTGTGATCCTGCACATCAGTTTTTTAGTAATTAATTAGTATCCAGCATTTTTTGGAAGGAAAAAGATTCGGAGACCTAAAACATATGACTAATTTTGTGCCTAACTTACGTGGCATTACCTCATTGGATCGTGAAGAAGCGGGTCCGGTTGATACAACCAATGAATTGTTGTCACACATGTTTAGGCACAAAATTAGGCACAACTCTTAGGCATGCCAATCATTTCTCTTTTTGGAATACCCTATCTCAGCCCATCACATTCCAAAAAACACATGCTCAAGAAGTCGAGATTCATTAAACAAAACAGCGTAGTTACGTTCTAGCACAACCAAGAATCAAATGTGACTGGATTAACATAACAGATGTTACCAATATAGGCAAAAATCAAACATGACTATAAAACAACACAACACATCAATAAATATTGCCTATTTTATATATTTTAAGGATCAGAAACTCATATGGAACTTGTCAAAAGCAAGTAATATATCCTCATGTATAAGAAACAACAAAACTATAAGCTCATATATCAGCAGCCTATTACAACATGTTACAACTACTTATCATCTACACCTTGTAAAAAGAAAGCCGGTAAGAGTGTTGGGAAAAATGCAGTCCCCTCATGTATCCTGAGACTCAAAGTCTCTTCTTATGGTCTCCATCAAAAACTCATTCCAGGTATCAATTGGCCCCGGCATACACCAATGTAAACAGTCTTGTGGTGGTGGCCGTCCATCAGCACTCCTTTTTGTGATTTTGTTTGGGTCAAGATTCCTGAATGGCCCAGGGTGACCATCGTGCCTATACGCGAAAGGTTTTGTGATATCCATGAATGCCACTCGTGATTTGTTCGTCTTTTTCTTTATACCACGGTTGAACCCTGATATTTGTTTGTCATGCATTATGTTTGTGAACCCGCTCTCGACTAATTCACCGTCCACTGCTGGTTTTACCTGTTTAACATATTAGTTGATCAGAATTTAAGCACCAAACCAAATCAAAACATCATAGATACTAGCTGATTAACTTTTATGCAGCAAATCGATCTCAAATAGATTTCATGCGCCAAATCTGATTAGCATGATTTAATTGTGTTATTCTATATATAAGCTGTTTTATGGGATAAAAAGATTGTACTTTTTCATGTATAAATGCACCTAATTAGCAGAGGTGGCAATCTCAACCCATTTAATTAGAAATTAGTAGATTCGGGTAGTCCAATTGGTAAAATTCAAAATTTTTGGCTAAAACTTAAACAGGTAAAAAGGGTCAAACGTCGCCCAAAGTGTTTATTTAATGATAAAACCTAAAATTTCATTAAAATTTGAGCATTATTTATAAAATTCGTAATCATATTTGACATACTAACTGTTATAGAAGATTAGGACAAAAAATGCTTTGGGTCGACCTGAATGTACCAAACCTTTGACCTATTACCCAACCCACCTATTTTGCCACCTCCTGCTATGTTGACACTTGAGAGTCTATAATGAGGATTCTCTTCTTAAGGGAAAGACCCGTCTTTTTACAAATTATCTCTAAGTTGGTCATTACCTTCCCAGTACATGACCCACCCGTATTCCAGGTTCCACCTTCATAGTGATCAGGTGAATACGCACGGACCACGGTCAGACCTTTGTAGTCCGGGTTGGTCACTAGTGAAGACATTATGGTTGCTACAGATATCTCGAATGCTTCAGTGCTATCAATTTTCTTCGTCCTGGAATTATCAGGCCACCATAACTGTCCACCCACAATCTCGTTATTTAAAATGTAAACAGATCGTTTGGCAAACCAGTGCCCCGAGGAAAGTACAAGAACATCAACGCTGGGAATGATATCCATAAAAGTTTCATCTGGAGCATCAAGATGGAGCTTGTCTACACCTTCAGGCGCAAAATCAAATTGCTCAGTTGTCTTATGAACAAGCCATGATGACCATATTCGAATAATTGTTGTGGATGTTGACCGGAAATAATATCGTTGCATTCTTTTATTCCCACGGTTTATTGGGGCTTCAGCCTGTAATCATTCAAATGAATTTTTTTTGGTATCAGTTGCAACTTGAATGATAAAAGAAACGTATAATTTTGTTACGGAAAGCTTTAACTAGAGGTGGCAATTTCGATCCATTTACTTATAAATGGATCGATTTGGGTTATGTTATATCTCTTATAAATGATAAATAGGCCAATTTCAAAAATTTACTAAAAAAGTAAGCAACTTGAAAATCGTGCAGACGTATTAATATATACAACCTCATAAATGGAACCGCATTAAGTTTTTCAAAGAATTTAAACAAATGGGTTCCAGGCCAACTTAACCCCACCAGACGAAGTTTTACCAAAAAAACTTGTTCTCGCTAATTACCCAACCCACCTGAAGTTTAGCAAGTCCGTTGACAACGAGTGTTACAAGTTTATTGTTGTTTCTGAATCCCTAAATGGGAGACGGTATATAGATTTATTAGCAGTCACCGTTTCATCTAATATAACTAGGCTGCAAAATCTATGCTAATCCCTTCAGTTAAAAAGAGCAGGAAGCAGAAAAAGAAACGAAGAGCCTGAGAACAGGACATCTTTTGATTCTTGACTCAAACCTAGTAAAGTAATAATTTCATTCGAAACTAATACGCATAATGCAGTCCTACACTGTTTTGAAACCAACATTTCCCACTAGTATGAATGAGGGTAAATACTTTGTTGAAAATTATACGCTCATGAGCAAAATAAGATGCAATTTCTAATTTCTACACAAAACTAATGGAAGGTTTCTCTTTTCTGTAATGCTTCANATTTGGTTAGGTGTCGCAATGTTTTGGAATTTAAGAATAAAAACAACAAAATCGAAAATTAGTCTGTTTAATATTTTTTGTAATTTAGATTCTGTATATAATTAGTTAAATTCTAAACCAAAAACTGTGTTTGGGTAACCAGACCCCACCCATGCCAACGCATACTCGATTTGAATTTTGACGTGTTACTGAACCACCCATTTTTGCCACATCTAATTATTTAATTAATTATAACAAGCAAAAACTCTGTTTGAAGTCAAACTTATAAATGTTCATATAGATTATGTATTAAAAATAAATAAATAAAATAAAAACAAGGAATGCTTGCCTGCCAGAGTATACATAACAAGGACTCCATCTGATTCCTGGCAACCGAGTCACCTATGAAAGCTAATGTCTTTCCTCTCATCAATTCCAGAAACTTTTTGGGGTCCAATCTAGGGAGATTACATTTTGTGGGTTTCCATCTCCAATTCTCGTAGTCCTTATCAGGCCTACCATTTCCTTGGCAGTTCTGCATTTGTGACAATACAGGACACGAGTTGTTCGAGTATAACGGTCCAGCTGAATCATGTACCCATTTCCCATGATACAGATCACAGCCTGCATGTCCGAATAACAAAATTATGAGTTTAGGACTTTCAATGGCATTTAGTGATGTATAAGTTTAGGCATATAACTTGCTACTGCGGTACATGAATAATATAGTGCTATTTAATCTTAGTAATGACCAACATGAACAGAATTTTAAAGAATAATGCAAGGCCGTTTTCATCTTAGCATGAACAGAAAGGATTGGTACCTGGATCGACAATCTTCTTAGCACCTGAATCAGCAGTCTTGCTGGTACCTGAATCAACAATTTTCTTAGTATTTGAATCATCACTCTTGCTGGTACCTGAATCAACAATCTTCTTAATACCTGAATCAGCATTCTTGCTAGTATCTATATCAACAGTCTTGTTGGTATCTAAATTAGTAGTCTTGGTGGTTTCCGTAACAACAGTCTTATTAGTATCTAGATCAACAGTCTCGTTGGTATCAGTATCAACAGTCTTATTGGTATCTAAATCGACAGTCTTGTCGGTACCTGAATCAACAGTCTTGTTGGTAACTGAATCTACAATGTTGCTTTTTGCTTCCGTATTATTCACCTGGTTCTCTAATATACTTGTTTCATTGTACAACCCGATTTTAGTGGCTTGATCTACATTATAAAAATACCCGCTAACTTTAGATCCAAGTGGCTGAGAGACCAAAAGCAAGGATGCAAAAATTAGAAACAAAGCAAGTCCCCCAACGGAAGCTGCAATTGGTAGAATAGTCTTCGGATATGAAGTCACTGACTTAGGTGAATTTGATTTCATGGTGTTTTTTAAAAATCCAGAAAAACTAAACAAAAGCAAAATTAGCGGCGAAAGCTTCTTTTTAAATCAACTAACTCCTCCATTGCGTCATTTTGTACCAACAGAGTGAAAGCAATGATATTCACCTGTACCATGTAGAAGGAAAATAAGTAAATATGTGCTCAAATCTAGTGGCCTTTATAAAGTTATATGAAATACTTTAGATAGCTTGGAATGAAATGGAAAGGTAGTAGTATCAAGAAACTTTCTCCACAGAAAGCAACAGTATAGGTACTCTTGTATTTTATGCTTTCATGTTTCCTTGATTACTAAGCAATATCTATATGCTCAAATGTAAGCCAAAAGAATAAGGCAATAAATGACATAATAACTTCCGCATCACTCGATAAAAAATGTCAGCTGCTGAAGTTAAACATGGCATCGACCACAATTCACATTCTACACTAAAGAATCTCGAAGATATGAAGCACGTTAACTCAACTTCTCCAACTAACTAGAGAAATATGGGATGCCCAAGAAAAACAATTATAACAAACAGGAAACCAATAGGCGAGAAAAAAAACAAAAACAAAAAAAAAAAAAAAAAAAAAAAAAAAAAAAAAAAAAAAAAAAAAAAAAAAAAAAAAAAAAAAAAAAAAAAAAAAAAAAAAAAAAAAAAAAAAAAAAAAAAAAAAAAAAAAAAAAAAAAAAAAAAAAAAAAAAAAAAAAAAAAAAAAAAAAAAAAAAAAAAAAAAAAAAAAAAAAAAAAAAAAAAAAAAAAAAAAAAAAAAAAAAAAAAAAAAAAAAAAAAAAAAAAAAAAAAAAAAAAAAAAAAAAAAAAAAAAAAAAAAAAAACAAAAAAAAAAAAAAAAAAAAAAACAAAACAAAAACAAACAAACAAAAGAACAATTATGGAACACAAAATTCTTTAGTAGCAGAATAAAACTTCGCCGTCAGCACTATTTGAGCAATTAAGCGTCATCCTATCAACCCACAAACAGCTAAATTCCATGAAGAAGTATCTTAAAGACTGAATGTAAACACACCCCAGGATCACCAACATAAACATCTACAGAAGAGATTATCATTTCCATACCATTTACCATGCTAGCCTAATTTGGTATTATACATCAAAACTATATAATTAAGCACGAAATATACTAAAAATACTCCCAAGTCCAACGCAAACCACAATTAGAAACCATCCGGATTGCGATGCTGAGCAAACTCCCAATCACTAACGTAACATATCTTACATATCACAACATTCTATGCACTTTATGCAGCTAATCATGACAGAGATCCAACATAAACTCATAACGTGATCATAAGTAAAAATTACTAGTTTCTACAGAATCACGGTAAAAAAGCCATATCAGCAGTTACAAATTCCAACAAAACAAAACGTTACATTGTATTTGCTTCATTTCACAAGCTTCCACACATTATTACACAAATTACCTCTCAACCGAGAAAATCGACACTTGCACAACCTCCAATTTTTGGGATCATACAGGAACTGTTACACTTTCTAACGTTTTAGTAACAACCTTACATGTTAAATCTAAGGTTTTGTTTAGTTTGGATCTGTAACTTTTAATAAGCCGATTTGAGTTATCTCCATATTTTTATCCAGTGAAATTTGTCGTGACAATAATACATTTTACTAAAATGCACCTGAAAATATCGTTATGAGTTCAGGATTTAGTTTCTGACGAGATATTTGAATATTATATAAAAGTAGCAAGCAATGTTCATGATCACTTTATGTTGGGTATATGTCATAATTAGCCGAACAGAATCATAGAAAATTGTGATCTTAGATTTGTTAAGTTAGTGATTCGGGTTCCGTTCTCCAATACAAAAACAACACTCAGAACAGCAATTCTAACTTAAGATGGCAACTTTCTATGCAACAAACCATAACAGATACCTAACAGAATTTTCCTATATATCAATCCAGAAACTAAATCACGATATTCTCAAGGACCCATTTTTGTAAAAAATGTATTAATCTCGCGACCGATAAACAAGTACTATAACTGACGAGATCTTATCATCACATAGCCAAATATCAAAATTCACAAATTCCAACTAAACAAAAACCTAAAATTCCACAACTTCGACACATAATTACCTCCTTAACCAAAATTAACCGAAAAAACCAAACTAAAAACAACTTCAAATTATATTATTAAAAAAAAAAAAAAAAAAAAAAAATGCAATTCTCATGAAAATAATGCAAATAAAACACATTAAAAACTAAAATTCTATCTTCAATTTAACTAATCGGATCAAATCAAACATACACAATTTAAATTAGGTTTTAACAATGTTACCTGAGAATTGACGGGAGAGGAGAAGTTGCCGGCGATCGGAGAGATTCACGGTCGCCGGAAAAGACGCGATTGGATTTGATTTTGATTTGATTCAGATTTATTTATGATGGAACGTGGGGGGAGTAAATAGACCAAATTTAATTTGATTAATGGAGAGGTGATTTAAATTATTTTCAACTATAAAAGACTCAAATTATTATATCTATCATTTTCGTTATTACTGTAATTAATGATTGAAAATAAACGTGTTACTACGTGTTAACTACAGTAGTACCTAGGAGCACTTTTGGTCGGCATTAAGTGGGATGGGGACATTTCACATTTGATTTGGTTTCATTTGGGGTATAAATAAATTAATTTTTGTCAACTATATTTATTATTCTCTCATTTAGATATCAATCATCTATANATCGATCATAAGTAAAAATTACTAGTTTCTACAGAATCACGGTAAAAAAGCCATATCAGCAGTTACAAATTACAACAAAACAAAACGTTACATTGTATTTGCTTCATTTCACAAGGTTCCACACATTAGTACACAAATTACCTCTCAACCGAAAAAATCGACACTTGCACAACCTCCAATTTTTGGGATCATACAGGAACTGTTACACTTTCTAACGTTTTAGTAACAACCTTAAATGCTAAATCTAAGGTTTTGTTTAGTTTGGATCTGTAACTTTTAATAAGCCGATTTGAGTTATCTCACATTTTTTATCCAGTTAAATTTGTCTGTGACAATAATACGTTTTACTAAAATGCACCTGAAAATATCGTGATGAGTTCAGGATTTAGTTTCTGACGAGATATTTAAATAAAAGTAGCACACCAATGTTGGGTATCTGTCATGATTAGCTGAACAGAATTATACAAAGGTGTGATCTTAGATTTGTTAAGTTAGTGATTCGGGTTTCGTTCAGCATACTCCCATCGCAAATGAACTTAAGATGACAACTTTCTAAGCAACAAGATGTGATCATAAACAATGCTCACTACTTGCTCTACAGATATTTCTAATATCTCGGTCCAGAAACTAAATCATGAACTTCTCAAAATATTTTCAGGTGCGTAACGTATTAATCTCGCCACAAATGAGACAGGGTAACCAAGTACCATAAATGACGAGATCTTATCAGCAAATAGTTCCATCTAAACAAAACCTTAAATTGAAAAGATTCTCACACGTAATTACCTCCGTAACCAAAATTACGCATAAATATCGAAAAATCGACACTAACAATACGAAGCTCAAAATAAGCAATTCTCTTGATATAATACAAATCAAACACATTATTCACATTAAAAACTAAACAATTAAACTTAATTCTATCTTTTAATTTAAATAATCAGATCAAACCGAACATATATAAATCAAATTAGGTTTTAACAATGTTACCTGTGAATTGACGGGAGAGGAGAAGTTGCCGGCGATCGGAGAGATTCACGGTCGCCGGAAAAGACGCGATTTGATTTGATTCAGAGATTTATTTATGACGGAACGTGAGGGGAGTAAATAGACCAAAATTTAATTTGATTAATGGAGAGGTGATTTAAATTATTTTCAACTATAAAAGACTCAAATTATTGTATATCTATAATTAATGATTGAAAATAAACGTGTTACTACGTGTTAACTACAGTAGTACCTAGGAGCACTTTTGGTCGGCATTAAGTGGGATGGGGACATTTCACATTTGATTTGGTTTCATTTGGGGTATAAATAAATTAATTTTTATCAACTATATTTATTATTCTGTCATTTAGATATCAATCATCTATAAACTTATAAACGTGACCCGGTTTTTTTCACCTTTAGATGAGTGACATTTAAACAGTAAGAAGATAAATAGAAGAATTGTAAAACAGATGTAATAAGGTTCAATAATGGTGTGTAGTCAGGTGTTACATCAATGTTATATCCAAGTTAAGCCACTAAACCTCGTGGTAGTTAATACAAAACTTATCACACAAGTAGATCAACACAAAAATCCGTCGTCACGTGTTGTGGTAATGGTGGGCGACTGGTGGTGTATTAACAAACCACGTGTGGTCATAGTTGATGACCCGTGGTGGTGGTAGTTCTTCTTACCCTTAGTCACAATGATGTTTTTATAAAGATAAACTTTTGTGTGATCCTAGATCATCATAATTGTTTTTTACGAGACTTGAACATACAACAATGTGATTAACATGTTAACAGCCACCTTATATTGATGCTTCTTTTCCAAACTTTAAGAAAAATACTAAGCCATAAGCTTGATTATTTAAAAGCGGTATGGCTTCTTGCAAGTTTTGATAACCGACAATGTCGATTAAGCCACACGTCCCGTCACAAGGACAATGCGTGGACAACATTGTCCACCTAATGCCCTTTTATAAGTGTTCGTCTACTTTGAGAAACATAATCAATTTATTGCAATCTTTTCTTGTCTGAAACCAATTGAGCTTTTGTCGTGCAAACTTCAATGTGCGTTTAAAGACGCCTTGAAGTTATTGCTTGTTACATTTAAACTTGAGTATTGATAAAGAATTTTAAACGTCTGCCACTAAACTTTCATCGATGATATTTGTTTATGTAAATTCATTATTTCATAGCAACAAGTGTAGCAATTAATCTTTCTACTAACCATTATAATTGGACTATAACAAGTGGTTATTAATAATTCGAGTTTCATAAAACATGTTGTATTGGACTATAACAAGTGGTTATTAATAATTCGGAACTTTAAACAACTATTTTACCCTTTGACTTTTCAGGTTTGACTTCAACTTTTTGGCTTCTTCACTATTTAACGTTTACCATTGCGTAAAACCAGTTACAGTGTAACCGGTAGTCAACCGATAAATTTTCCTAATCAAAGAAAAAAAAATATTTTTCAAATTATTACCTTTTTAGCATTCCATTCACATTCAATTATTTAACAGATAACTATTTTGCGTATAACAAAAAATGACACATAATGCGTACCGACACGATAATAATCAATTTTATATTAATTATCATGAATTAATTAAACAAACAGGATTAAATAAGTCATTTAATATTTTATTCAAAAGCGTTTGTTAAGAACACGAATATTCAAGTTAATGTTTTATTTTACGGACAAAGCCCACCAGTGATACCCGACGACTACACAATAAATAATAAACATTTTAAATAAGATTTATAACATTTACGAGATACTAGTCGTATGAATACTCAATTTTCGTGGAAAAAGTATTTTAACCTCAATGGTGTAAATTCCGTATCTTGAATCAAATGTTATCGAGCTTAAACGAGCCCCGAATCTTTATTTTACAAAAATTACAATAATGGTCCCTGTGACTAATTTACACCGCAAGTCCAATTTATAGTATTTATATTTTTGGTGAATATGGTCGTATTTATACTCGTTTCGAATGTATTTTTAAAATATATTAACTTTTGCAAAAATTATATTTTTACGGGTTAAGGGTATAACTTTTACGGACAAAAAACTAGCATTTTGCCGACGAATGAAAAGAAAATGGGAGACAAGAATCCCCTCCTTCCCCTTATGCTCCCACTATATGAACAAAATCCTCTCATTTTCATCCTCATTTCACCTCATTTCTTCAAATTCTAGAGAGAGAAATACACACTTTTCTCTCCTCATTCTCTCTAGGATTCCCTCCTCCTTATCTCTAGAATTCTCTCTACCTTGTCTCTAAAACCACCACCTATCTCCACCACCACCGCCGGCCACCCACCGCCGCCGGCGTGCCGCCGCCGCTCCTTTTTCTTCTTTTGATCGTGTTTTCAAGATTTGGAGTTTAAAGGTTTAGGATTTATAAAAGGGGTTTTCTTCTAACTTGTAAGTAATCACTTAACTAATCTTTTCATCCTTTTACTTCTTTTTTAAAAACTTTGTTCGTTAACGAGCATTTTGATTTTTAGTAGTCGTTTGGTAAACGAGCGGTGACTTTTGCTATTTTTTAGGAATGCTCATTTTTTCAATGTTTCTTTTAAAAGCTATGAGCGGTAAGCAGTGAGCTGTGACTACTCGTCACAGCTCACTGGTACTGCCCAGTGCCCACTGGTACTGCCCAGTGCCCACTGGTACTGCCCAGTGCCCACTGCTACTGCTCACTGCAACTTTCAATAAACACACCCCATATGTTTTCTACCAAACGAGCTTTGTAATAACAATGCTAAATGCTAATTTCTTTAAAATACTCTTAAAAACTGCCAAACACACCCGAAGAAGAGAAGATCATTTCTTCTTCTCTTTTAGAAAGTTAAAAAGAACCTTTTTTAATGTATGTTTATATATATATATATATATATATATATATATATATATATATATATATATATATATATATATATATATATATATATATATATATATATATATATATATATATATATATATATGTATATATATAAAACCTTTTTTAATGCATGTTTAGACATATGTTAAAAAGATGAGAGACCTCGCTTGCTACTTTTGAGCTACAAGACCGCATTAAATGCTAGCTACAGTTAACAAAGCCCAAAACAAACTTTTATCACTTCCTCCCTCTTTCCTCTTCTTCTTGAAGCTTCTCTCCTACATACGCATAGTTCTCACAAACCAAGTGGAAAAGAAAAACAAGACAGATGCCTTTATGATGCAGCTTCTTGGATGATTCTTACAGTTTTACGCTCATAGTTGGTAACTATGATATACAAAGTTTCATCGGTGAAATAAGGGAAGATTCCAGCCCTCTCATAACTGATATGTTGGGGTAGTTGCCACTTGCGATGAAACAATGTTCCATCATTGTGCACGCCACCACAAATTTCCACTTTGTCATAAGGTATGAGGAAGATGTTAACTGAGTTGTTGTCATTGCCGGAAGGTATCTTGAATCCCCTCACCAAAGGATCACCACACTTCCATTCATGATGAAGTGCAATATACTCATCAACACCTGAAAAAACGAGAACCAATCAATACATTAGGACAGATTGAAGAGGGATTACATACCAAAACTTATTAAACTTAAATTCCGTTGTACTTAATGATAAACTGAAAAGGGACTCTCACATGAGGGAAAAGAGGGTTTGTTTGGTTTTTTTGTGATTTGTTAAAGTTTGTTTTATGCCGTGAGGGTTTTTATGTGTGTCCCTTTATTCCCTCATGTGAGAGTCCCTTTTCAGTTTATCATTAAGTACAACGGAATTTAAGTTTAATAAGTTTTACTATGTAATCTCTCTTCAATCTGTCCTAATGTATTGATTGGTTCTGGTTTTTTTTCAGATGTTGAAGAGTTGCACTTCTTCGTGAAGGGAAGTCTGGTGATCCTTTGGTGAGGGGATTCATGATACCTTCCGGCATTGACAAAAAGTCAGTTAACATCTTGCTCACACCTTATGACAAAGTGGAAATTTTTTGTGGCGTGGTCAATGATGGAACATTTGTTCATCGCGAGTGGCAACTACCCCCAACATATCAATTATGAGAGGACTGAAATCCACCCTTATTTCAAAGATGAAATTTTGTATATCATAGTCACCAACTATGAGCGTAAAACTGGAAGAATCATCCAAGAAGCTTCATCTTAAAGGCATCCTCTGTCTTGGTTTTCTTTTCCACTTGGTTTGTGTGAACTATGTCTTTCTTTTGTATGAATCTTGGTAGACTATGAGTAATGACGATAAATGTTCACATGGATGATAGAAACAAATGCTATGTAAAGGATCACTTATCTCAGTGACATGATATTAATATTTTGTATTTTGCGTTATTATGTATGTATATGTCTTCTCCAAATGTGTGGTTGTTAGTTTCATATGTTAGATAGGTTTGTTGTTTGAAATTGTTAAAGAGTCCATGAAGAATGGAGTTTCACAATAGGACCAGTCAGCTGTGAAAGAGACCATGATTAAGTTTGCCAAAATAGTTTTTTTATATAGAAAATGTTTCTCCCGAGAAAATATGTGTTTCTATAAAACATGCTCTGTACTTATGTTTGTACTTTATCTTTGGTGCCTATAAATGAGTAAAATTTTTCCTATTTATATAGGAGCCATTAAATCTAGAGTATGTTTGCGTGTCTACATAACACCTTCCTAAAGTATTTTGCCAACTTGATATTTGTTGAATTTGTAGAAGAGTTAAAATGTCCTAGATTCTTCTATGAGCTTTCAAGACATGTCAAAAGACACGAGCATTATGTAATAAGTTGCACATATTTGTGGATATATCTAACAAGTACAACACAGGCACTATGACCAGACCACAACTTAATGATTGATGCAAAACAATAACTGAGCAGCACTTACTACGATCTACAAAACAATAACAATGCAAAAGATAAGAATAAAAATGAAGAAAATGTGAATGAGTTATTTATTAGAAAATGTGATGTAAACATGTAAATTAATAAACTCAATTATGATTGTCTATACTAAGTTGTTGAGTTTTACTACCTTTTTTTTTTTTTTTTTAATATTAGCTAGCAATGTATAATATGATACGACCCGTTGACGTTGTATCGGGATAAGACACCACTTCAAGCGTGTGCGAGCTCCTTAAGAAAATAGAGAGAAGAACTAGAGATTTGTTTATCTTAAACTTTGATTTGATTGATTCATTTATAACATTATGACACCTTAAATACTAGTTTATGAGATAACTCTCACAAACATAAGACTTATCCTAACATGGCTCAAGACATATCCTAAACAATGACTCAACACTTATCCTAATAAACATAATAAATAAACTACGATAGTTATCCAACACGGGCGTATCACTCTCCACTCCTTCAAAAATCACCTTGCCCTCAAGGTGTTGTCTAAAATAAATCTTGATTCCGGGATCCCATGTTCTTCTTTGAATTTTAGCCTCCATTCCCATGGCAACATCCATGTTTTCAAAAGTTACCAATAATAGCAATGTCCTTGATGTGCTGGTCTGTACCCACTTTAGAATAACAATCAAACTCTCACCAATATCAAAAACACCGTCTATCGCGCTTCTAACCTCATCAACACCAATATCTTCATCAACATCTAAGGACCCTTTAATCTCATGTGAAGCGAAATCACTTTGTAATGATGGAATGGTATCTGATTTCTTTTCAATTATATGCTCTTTCTCCTTCTCTGCAATTGCCTCAAAACGAGCCTCGACTATATGGGCTAAGGAAAAGGCTTTTCCTAAAGTTGTAGGCCTTGCCCTCAACAGTTCTATTTGTAACGTCAGTTTAAGTCCGGAGATATAAAACGATGTAAGTAAAGATTCAGAGATCCCCGTTACTCGATTTGCAAGTACCACAAACTCACTCTCATATTCGACCACCGTACCCATTTGCAAGAGCTTAGAGAGTGCGTATTCCACCTCCTGATCGCTGCCGCCAGATGCCATGAATAATAATCAAGCGATTAACAACTTTTTTTTCGATGAATAGTACCCGCGATTAACAGTACCCCGATGAACACTAGCTTTTTTTGTTTTTTTTTTAATTTGATTGGAACCCTAATCGTAAGCCCTCTCAACGAGAGCTCTCAATGAAAGCACCAATTGTTACGACCCGTTGAGGTTGTATCGGGATAAGACACCACTTCAAGCGTGTGCGAGCTCCTTAAGAAAATAGAGAGAAGAACTAGAGATTTGTTTATCTTAAACTTTGATTTGATTGATTCATTTATAACATTATGACACCTTAAATACTAGTTTATGAGATAACTCTCACAAACATAAGACTTATCCTAACATGACTCAAGACATATCCTAAACAATGACTCAACACTTATCCTAATAAACATAATAAATAAACTACGATAGTTATCCAACACGGGCATATCACTAATTGATACGACCCGGTTAGGGGTTGTATCGGGATAAGGCACCACTTTTAGCGTGTGCGAGCTCCTTAAGAAAATAGAAGAGATGAACTAGAGATTTGTTTATCTTAAACTTTGATTGATTGATTATAATAAAGGATTATAAGAGTATTTATAAGACAAAGTAGGGTAAAACCCTAAGACCTAAATAGGCCATGGGCTCGGGCCCAGGCGTATCATTCCTCACTCCTTCAAAACCACCTTGCCGTCAAGGTGTTGTCTTAAAACATTCTTAATTGACTTTCCTAAATAAACATGAAAACAATCCTAAACAAAGACACGTAAATAATGATAGATTATATGACATAATATTTATGACATACGTTTGGACTTCTTGAGTCGTTTAGGCAGTCCGTTCTCCTGCAACATTGGCGTAATCCGGGATCCCATAATCTTCTTTGAATTGCAGCCATCGCCTTTTCCTTCTTTCGTATTCCTTTGCCTTGGACATAACACAACACCATTCTTCCGTCTTCCGCTACATATGCCATAACACTCTCCACTCCTTCAAAAATCACCTTGCCCTCAAGGTGATACGAAGAATATGCAGATTGAGAGTCCGCTAATTTCTCGCTTAAATTCAAATTTATTTCATCCAAACGACTATCAAATTTACCACCTCCATCCTTAAGTGTATATATCACTCTATTCAACTCATCCTTGCCAACCTTAAGCGCTTCGCCACCACCCACAACCTCTTCAACTCTAATATACTCATTAGCATTCAATGACCCTTCAGCCTTAGGTGAAGCAAATTCACCCTCTATTGGTAGAATGACATCTATTTTCTTTTCAACGATGTGCTCTTTCTCTTCCTTTGCAATTGTCTCAAAACAAACCTCGTTGATACGAGCTTTGAAGAAGTCTTCTCCCAAAGTTAAAGGATTGGACCTCAAAAATTCCCAAATATCTAGGTTCGCAAAGCGTGTTTCCGTCGCACGGGCCAATGAAAAAGCTTCGTCTAGAGTTTTGGGATTTGACCGTAAGAGTAAACATTGTAGATCCAGTTTAAGTCCAGATATATAAAACGATATAAGTAAAGATTCAGAGATCTGTCTTACTCGATTTGCAAGTACCACAAACTCACTCTCATATTCGGCCACCGTACCCATTTGTAAAAGCTTAGAGAGTACGTATTCCACGTTGTGATCGCTGCTGCCAGATGCCATGAACAATACTCAAGCGATTAATAAATCGAAAAATCCCCCAATGAACAGTACGCGTGAATAGTGATCGATGAACAGTACCGTGAATAGTGATCGATGAACAGTAACTTTTTTTTGGAACCCTAATAAAAAACCCTCTCAACGAGAGCTCTCAATGAAAGCACCAATTGATACGACCCGGTTAGGGGTTGTATCGGGATAAGGCACCACTTTTAGCGTGTGCGAGCTCCTTAAGAAAATAGAAGAGATGAACTAGAGATTTGTTTATCTTAAACTTTGATTTGATTGATTCATTTATAACATTATGACACCTTAAATACTAGTTTATGAGATAACTCTCACAAACATAAGACTTATCCTAACATGACTCAAGACATATCCTAAACAATGACTCAACACTTATCCTAATAAACATAATAAATAAACTACGATAGTTATCCAACACGGGCGTATCATAATATAATATAATATTTCGAAATTTTGAGATTAGGTAGAAAATTAGTAAACGTAGGTGAGTTAAATGAAAACTAATAAGAATTCATACTTATAAAATTTTGATAACCGACAATGTCAATTACGCCACACGTCCCGTCACAAGGACAATACGTGGACAACATTGTCCACCTATATATAAGTGTTCGTCTACTTTAAGAACATAATCAGTTTAATGCAATTTTTTCTTGTCTGAAACCAATTGAGCTTTTGTCGTGCAAACTTCAACCGACCAAACTTCAATGTGTGTTTAAAGACGCCTTGAAGTTATTGCTTGTTACATTTAAACTTGAGTATTGATAAAGAATTTTAAACGCCTGCCACTAAACTTTCATCGATGATATTTGTTTATGTAAATTCATTATTTCATAGCAACAAGTGTAGCAATTAATCTTTCTATTAACCATTAGAATTGGACTATAACAAGTAGTTATTAATAATTCGAGTTTCATAAAACATGTTGTATTGGACTATAACAAGTGGTTATTAATAATTCGGAACTTTAAACAACTATTTTACCTTTTGACTTTTCACGTTTGACTTCAACTTTTTGGCCTCTTGACTATTTAACGTTTACCGTTGCGTAAACCCAGTTGCTGTGTAACCGGTAGTCAACCGACAAATTTTCCTAATCAAAGAAAAAAAAATTATTTTTCAAATTATTACCTTTTGAGCATTCCGTTCACATTCGATTATTTAACAGGTAACTATTTTACGTATAACGAAAAACAGCACGTAATGCGTACCGACACGATCATAATTAATTTTGTATTTAATTATCACGAATTAATTAAACAAACAGAATTAAATAAGTCATTTAATATTTTATTCAAAACCGTTTGATAAGAACACGAATATTCAAGTTAAGGTTTTATTCTACGGACAAAGCCTACCCGTGATACCCGACAACTACACAATAAATAGTAAACATTTTAAATAACATTTATATAACATTTACGAGATACTAGTCGTATGAATACTCAATTTTCGTGAAAAAAGTATTTTAACCTTAATGGTGTAAATTCAGTGTCTTGAATCAAATGTTATCGAGCTTAAACGAGCCCCGAACCCTTATTTTACAAAAATTACAATAATGGTCCCTGTGACTAATTTACATCGCAAGTCCAATTTATAGTGTTTATATTTTCGGTGAATCTGGTCGTATTTATACTCGTTTCGAATGTATTTTAAAAATCTATTAACTTTTGCAAAAATTATATTTTTACGGGTTAAGGGCATAACTTTTACGGACTAAAAACTAGCATTTGAATGAAAAGAAAATAGGAGACAAGAATCCCCTCCTTCCCCTTATGCTCCCACTATATAAACAAAATCCTCTCATTTTCATCCTCATTTCACCCCATTTCTTCAAATTCTAGAGAGAGAAACACACTTTTCTCTCCTCATTCTCTTTAGAATTCTCTCCTCCTTATCTCTAGAATTCTCTATACCTTCTCTCTAAAACACCACCACCTATCTCCACCACCACCGCCGCCGGTCACCATCACCGTCGGCCACCTACCGCCGTCTGTGTGCCGCCGCCGCTCCTTTTTCTTTTTTTGATCGTGTTTTCAAGATTTGGAGTTTAAAAGTTTAGGATTTATAAAAAGGGTTTTCTTCTAACTTGTAAGTAATCACTTAACTAATCTTTTCATCTTTTTACTTCTTTTATTAAAACTTTGTTAGTTAATGAGCATTTTGATTTTTAATAGTCGTTTGATAAAGGAGCAGTGAGCTTTGCTATTTTTTAGGAATGCTCATTTTTTCAATGTTCCTTTTAGAAGCTATGAGCGGTGAGCAGTGAGCTGTGTGACTACTGGTCACAGCTCAGTGGTACTGACCACTCCTATTGCTCACTACTACTTTCAATAAACACACCCCATATGTTTTCTTCTAAACGAGCTTTCTAATAATAATGATAAATGCCAATTTCTTTAAAATGCTCTTAAAAGCCGCTAAACACACCCGATGAAGAGAAGAGCATTTCTTCTTCTCTTTTAAAAAGTTAAAAAGAACCTTTTTTAATGTATGTTTAAATATATATGAAATTCCTATATAAAAGATGAGAGACCTCGCTTGCTACTTTTGCAGCTACAAGATCGCATTAAATGCTAGCTACAGTTAACAAAGCCCAAACACAAACTTTTATCACTTCCGACCAAGCAACGTCCGACCCGGCATCGATCCACTCTTCCTCCCTCTTTCCTCTTCTTCTTGAAGCTTCTCTCCAAGATACGCATAGTTCTCAGAAACTAAGTGGAAAAGAAAAACAAGACGGATGCCTTTATGATGCATCTTCTTGGATGATTCTTACAGTTTTACGCTCATAGTTGGTAACTATGGTATACAAAGTTTTATCAGTGAAATAAGGGAAGATTCCAGCCCTCTCATAACTGATATGTTGGGGTAGTTGCCACTTGCAATGAAAAAATGTTCCATCATTGTTCACGCCACCACAAATTTCCACTTTGTCATAAGGTGTGAGGAAGATGTTAACTGAGTTGTTGTCATTGCCGAAAGGTATCTTGAATCCCCTCACCAAAGGATCACCACACTTCCCTTCATGATGAAGTGCAATATACTCATCAACACCTGAAAAAACAAGAAATAGTCAATACATTAAAGGATCACTTATCTCAGTGACATGATATTAATATTTTGTATTTTGCGTTATTATGTATGTATATGTCTTTTTCAAATCTGTGGTTGTTAGTTTCATAGGTAAGATAGGTTTGTTGTTTGAAACTGTTAAAGAGTAAGATAGGTTTGTTGTTTGAAACTGTTAAAGAGTCCATGAAGAATGGAGTTTCACAATAGGACCAGTTAGGTGTTAAAGAGTCCATGATTAAGTACTTCCTCTTTTTGCTCCATTTCCTTAACATTTCAGCAAAAAGCGTCAAAACACCTCAACAACTAACTGTAACTTTTGCCATTTTAATCAACTTACTGATCATGCCAGTTCCCGGTTAAAATCAGTAAAATGATAACCGTTTTTGCTAAGGGTACAATTTCTTTTTTTACAAAAAAAATTTCATCGGCAGAGCCGTTGGACACCCTATCCAAGTGGGTGGCTGCACAGGGCACCAATCTAAAGGGGCTTCCCAATCTTTCAAGTCCAAACATACATATAGGTATGCTCGTTGGTCCATGTAAGTAACTTGAGAGCAATTTTGTTTTAAGCTCAATAATCCTATAAAAGGCCACTTGCCTNTTTGTTTTTTTTGTGATTTGTTAAAGTTTGTTTTATAATGTGAGGGTTTTTATGTGTGTCCCTTTATTCCCTCATGTGAGAGTCCCTTTTCATTTTATCATTAATTACAACGGAATTTAATTTTAATAAGTTTACTATGTAATCCCTCTTCAATCTGTCCTAATGTACTGACTGGTTCTGGTTTTTTTCAGATGTTGAAGATATCTTGCACTTCTTCGTGAAGGGAGTTTGGTGATCCTTTGGTGAGGGGATTCATGATACCTTCCGGCATTGACAAAAAGTCAGTTAACATCTTGCTCACACCTTATGACAAAGTGGAAATTTTTGGTGGCGTGGATAATGATGGAACATTTATTCATCGGAAGTGACAACTACCCCAACATATCAACTATGAGAGGGCTGGAATCCACCCTTATTTCAAAGATGAAACTTTGTATATCATAGTTACCAACTATGAGCGTAAAACTGGAAGAATCATCCAAGAAGTTGCATCTTAAAGGCATCCTCTGTCTTGGTTTTCTTTTCCACTTGGTTTGTGTGAACTATGTCTTTCTTTTATATGAATATTGGTAGACTATGAGTAATGACGATAAATGTTCACATGGATGATAGAAACAAATGCTATGTAAAGGATCACTTATCTCGGTGACATGATATTAATATTTTGTATTTTGCGTTATTATGTATGTATATGTCTTTTTCAAATCTGTGGTTGTTAGTTTCATAGGTAAGATAGGTTTGTTGTTTGAAACTGTTAAAGAGTAAGATAGATTTGTTGTTTGAAACTGTTAAAGAGTCCATGAAGAATGGAGTTTCACAATAGGACCAGTTAGGTGTTAAAGAGTCCATGATTAAGTACTTCCTCTTTTTGCTCCATTTCCTTAACATTTCAGCAAAAAGCGTCAAAACACCTCAACAACTAACTGTAACTTTTGCCATTTTAATCAACTTACTGATCATGCCAGTTCCCGGTTAAAATCAGTAAAATGATAACCGTTTTTGCTAAGGGTACAATTTCTTTTTTACAAAAAAAATTTCATCGGCAGAGCCGTTGGACACCCTATCTAAGTGGGTGGCTGCACAGGGCACCAATCTAAAGGGGCTTCCCAATCTTTCAAGTCCAAACATACATATAGGTATGCTCGTTGGTCCATGTAAGTAACTTGAGAGCAATTTTTTTTAAGCTCAATAATCCTATAAAAGGCCACTTGGCTTACATTAAATAAAGCGTTAACCTCATAATCTATAACATATGGAAATTGGCTCATAACATCTTGCATACTGTTAAAGAAAGTTTTATCTAACGAGCCTACTTTGCAGTTATTGCAAAGGGCCATTAAAATCCACGAGACAACATTGTCCATTGGTATTGGTATAGGTGTTGGTGATTTTAGTGTCATCATACATTTTGTGTAATTTGATTTACCCGAGATCAAATGGATTTTAAGTTAAGTTATAATACGAGTTTGGAGGTGCGGAGTGCGCACTTGTATAAACTATTAACTTGATTTCGGGTACAAATAATGGTAATAGTATACAAGCATGCACCCCGCACCTCCAAACTCGTATTATAACTTAACTTAAAATTCATTTGGTCTCGGGTAAATCACATTACACAAAATGTATGATTACACTAAAATCACCAACAAGAGGTACATGTCTATTTTATGACAAAATCCATCAAAAACCTGCCTACTACATAAGCTTATAGTCTATCAAGTGAATGCTAACATGTAGTTAGGGGGAAAAAATAGGAAAGCCTATTTAACCATTTAAGAATGGGTAAATCGCAAAATAAATAAATAAAAGGTGCTATTTTTAGGTCAATTTCTTAATTTAAGATGCTAAACTTAATATTTTAATGTTTTCTTTTACTTCTCAAAAGAGGTTACTGGTGATTTTTAGCTGAAATGATTATTTAATGTAATGTATAATAGTCATTTTGGCTAAAATTATGACTGATAGCCCCTTTCGAAAATCAAATATCCTTATATTGCACAAAAAGAATAACTTCAATATGTTAAAGTGAGAAAGAAAAGTTACAATGTCCTAAAGACACCGAATAAAAACATTAAATATAAAAAATGTATGCGCCACGACCAGTATGGAATATCATCATAATCAAAGCTGTTGGTGTTGAAAAAGCGAGCTGGGCGAAATTGTAGGACATATCTTATGAAGAGGTTGGAAGGGCTATAATTTGTGTTTGTAATAATATGATTTACAGATCTTTTGATGATGTTGGTCCCAATAAGTTTTCTCAGGCAAGACATCATGTTCGATTCTTATAATCTTATGTCTTTAGGGCAAAGACAAGTGCAGGAAAAAAAATAAATAAAAAAAATAAGATTATTAAAACGGGTAGTCAAAGTGTTTGGTCTTTGACTTATTAAGGATTTTCAAATGATAAAGTCTAGAGTAAATTACACAGTTTGAGAGTCAAAAAATTACATAGTTCGTCAATGTGGTTTAGCCTAAATCTCTACTACGGTCTTTTATCTTTTTTCTTTTGCATGAACCATTCTTATAATCAAACTATGTAACACCGTAGGTCCTTATCTTGAATGTCTGTTAAATATAGTCGTTAAAGCCGATCATGTGTCTTGCACATGAGGGTAAAAAGTCATTTTACCAAAAAAAAAAATATTGATCCACTTATAGATAAATCAATAAGTATTAGAGCAACCCAACTTACTTTTAATAACCAATTGAGGTATCAAACTTTATTTTAGTCATTTTGGCTATGTTTGGCACAAAGCTTTTTGGAGTTTTTTTTGGGCAATGAGCGGTGAACAATGAGCTTTTTGATTTTTAGTGTTTGTTTGGCATGAGAGCTGTGGGCTTTGCTTTTTTTTAGGAAAGCTCATTTTCCCAATGCTTCTTTATGAAGCTGTGAGCTTTTTTGGCTACTGCTCACATCTACTGCTACTGCTCACTGCTACTTTTGCAAAACATAGCCTTTAAAGTACTAAACCACAAAGGATGTTCAAATTTGTGCAACTCGCATGATTCCTTAAAAAAGGGCCGGTTTTTACTTAGCACGTGAAATCTATATTTGTACATTAGACTCTCATGTGTATAATTAACTTATGATCCTTTACAATACATTTTTTGATCAATGTAGTTAGAGTATTTTTCTAGTTACAAGCTACCAATTCAAATATCAATAGTTTATCACCCAAATACTAAAGTAACTCGTAACAACACTCAAATCAAAAGATAACATGAAACATGGACAATCCTTTAGCATTAAAATAAAGGGGAAATGCTGCAGTTTTTTTGGCCTTTTTTTGCTATACACCTCCGCCACAAATGATCTTCTATACCCCCAATTCAAATATGGAGAACGGATATGGAAGCAAACATGGATTGGGGCTTTCAAATTTGGAAGAAAAAGGCCAAAGCAGCTGCAGTAGCAGCAGCTGCAGTAGCAGCAGTTATCATTTCCCCTAAATATTGGTTGCACAAAGTTTGCAACACCATTGACATTAACACCTTATTATATTAGTGAAATACCATTTCGAAAAATACCATAAAAACACTCAATTATAAGCTCAAATACTAAAGGGAACCATGGAGCCGTCTAGGATCGTCCAGCCCTCTTGTTGCCTATAAATAGTGGCTCATTTCACCCTTTGCAAATCACCTCTTGCCATCTAATTTTATGCATACTTTCCATACTTCTAAACCACTTTTCTTTGATCATCTCACTTGTTTAAGAACACGAGAATCATCAAGATATGAAGTGTTGTAGTTTTAGTTTATGCATTCGTAACACTAGTTACACCATCTTTGTATATAATCATACACCAAGTTTACAACCACTTAACATCATAGATAGATCTGGTTAGTATTTTAGTTTTGAAAATAAGTGTGTGATCCGGTTAGTATTTTAGTCCTGAAAATACGAGTGTGAAAGGTTGGTTCTACCTCGACAAGAACTCGATATTTAGCTTTGGGTCAGAAAATATAGTAAGTGACCGTTGTACGGTTTTCTACGCCAAAGGGAGCTTGTTGACATAGTGCAGTAAACTCTCGAGTTGGGTACTCGGGGAGTGGAGTAGCGCGAAGAGGAGCTTTGCTACCGAAACCACTATAAATTTTTGTGTTGTAGTTTGATCTTTCCATCTTTTACTTATCTTGCACTTTATTTTTTTGTCTTGCTTATTGTCTTGTATTTACGTTTATTGCATGTATATTTGTGATTGCTTGATCTCACACATACTCAAATCTAAAGTTTTGAAACGTTAATTTTAAAATGATAAAACTATTCAGCCCCTTCTTCCACATCCATCTTCGCACGGTGTAGTAAACTTTTGCATTTAACACCGTATATGATGATGCACCAATAAGAAATGTAATGATTTCAACAATCAACATGTGTAATGCATATACACTGAATTATAAGCAAGCAAAATTTTCTGAAAGAGCAACGAAGCAAATAGTCTATAGTCTAGCATTAATGCAATAACGATAATTTGAACCTTTAAAATTTACATCACAAATTAATGTGATTTTGTATTTTGTAACTTTCGATACCCATAAAAAAAAAAGTGGAAAATAATTACTAGTAGTAAAAAGTATACCGAAGTGTTGAGAGCACATATTGATTGTTGTTAAGGTTTCTTTATATTGTTGTTTTTGCATTTAACACCAATATCAAGACACACCAACAACAAATATACCAGTCTCAACATGTGCTAAGCACATGCACTAAGGTATATAAGCAAGCCAATGTTTGTTTCTTCGACCAATGTGGGACTGCAAACTTAGTCTTCACTACTAATTGTTTTTCTTCGCAATTTGCAGGCTACAATTGTCTAGACTTTACAAAAATAACTTTAGAAATCTAAATAAATCGTAAAAATAATGATATAAAACTAATTTCCTATGCATTCAGTGAGTTGAATGAGCACGTAGCTTATTGGAAATGTTTAAAGACCTGTTTGTCGTGGTGTACGCTTTTGGGCATGATAAGTGTACCGATGATTACGAAGTTGTTGGGATCTTATGTCGTGGGAACAAAGTGAAGATATACTTATTAAAAACTCAAAATTGTAAGAATATCAATGATTTTCCTCATATTTGTCCCAACTGTTCTTGTGTTGATACGATTTCGAGATAATTAAGGATATAGGTATAATGAACCTCTACCTCTAGAAAAAACAAAGTTCTAAATAGCTAAGGATTATAAATTAGTAATGATCATAATATAAAACGATTTCGAGAACACAAATAGTGAGTATATTATATATACAAGTTTTGGATATGCTGCAACCTTTATCAGGTGGCCATGGAAACGAGTACTATTCGAAGTTATGATCAATGCCCACTTTGATCATCACCGTTATGTAATTCGATGGGTGGCAGTAATCATCAAGTAAATTATTGGACTAGTCTAATGTTAATATAAATAATAAAGATTGGGTGAATTTCTTCGTCGTCTGCAAGAAGAAGAATTTGGTCTTCTGATTGTTTCCGCACAATCTTAACTTATAACATATGATCTCTTCTTGTAAACGGCTGTGACTGGATCTGAAACATGGTAGCACCGTTAATTGGCTTCTTGCTGCGTCTTCTGATATGCCAGGAAGATGCAATTCACGTTGTCCCATAACAGAAGTGCAGTTCACTCATCTGAGTAGTACTGTAATAGATAAACCTGATAAAACGGAAATGAAACAAGTTAGTCCAGTTGGATTTACAAGACTACAGTTAGTATATAAGGTTCTTTTGGACGAGCAAAATGCCCAAAATACCAGAAAGAATAGCTACGACAATAGCTATACAAGTATTTCTATTCATGCTTTGCCAGAAAGAATAATGAAACAGGTACTCGACAGCATATGTTTTGCTAATTCCTTTATTACGCAACACTATAAGTATAAGTAGGAGGGAGTATTTCATTATGGTTGATTTACTTGAATAAGTTAAGGTGTCTATCCTTTATAGTCATAAAGTTGCGCGCATATAAACCATTTGTAAGTTACCAATCCTGCTACACAAGAATAAAGCATTTGTGGATACTTACATTTTACCAATAATCTTGGCACGAGCAACTTCCATTCTTAAAATGATGAAATCGCTTAATATCCCGTACTACAATATCCCTCTGAGTCATTTTACTAGCATACTTCATTAAAGAATGACAATCCCCACAAATTTTTAAGTTTTTCACAATCGTGAGACCTCAGAATCTGTACAAGAAATAAGGGCAAATGCTAGCGCCAGTTTTTCACTATGACTTCCCAACGCATCTTCCTTTTCTTCTTCTTCGATATTATGAAGCACCCACTCAGTTTCAGGCATGTATCCATGTTCTCGTGCACTTTTAGTAACCTCGTCTAGTTTTAAGTGTATTTCATCTGAACGATCGTGCACATGATCACCAGCTACAAAGCTAGTCACTTGACTTTTCATTTCAATATAACTCCACCCGGGATCTTTATCCACACCTTTGTTTTTCATTTTAGTCCTTATATTTTCTACATCTTGCCACCTGCCTACCCCGGCATAAACATTTGACAGAAAAACGTAGCCACCAGGATGTTTAGGCTCAAGTTCTAAAAGCTTCCCAGATGCATATTCCGCCATTTGAATGTTCTTATGTGCCCGACAGGCACTGAATAGTGCACCCCAAATGACGAAATCAGGTTCTATAGACATGTTATTTATGAATCTTAAAGCTGCGTTTAGACGACCAGCTCTGCCATAAAGATCAACCATAACTGCGTAATGTTTCATTGTGGGTTCAATTGAATAGTCATGTTTCATTTTATCAAAAAAGTGAAGACCCTGGTCAATGTTTCCAATATGCGAACAGGCGATTATAATAGCTAGGAAAACTACCCCGTCTGGCTTTATTCCTGATGACTTCATTTTATTGAAATACTGAATGGCCTTATCAAGATACCCATAAATCGCACAGCCCCAAATCATAACACTCCAAGTACGAAGATCCTTCTCTTCCGCCATATCAAAAACACTGCTTGCATTCTCAATAGACCCACATTTGGCATACATATCAACCAAAGCAGCCGTAATCCCTTTCTTCAACCCAAACCCATTACTCACAACATAATCATGCACTCTCAAGTCTCACCCCTGTCTCAAGCGCACCCGCTTTAGCACACGCCAAAAGCACACAAACTATATTCTGATCATTCGGCATCACACCTTCCTCCAGCATCTCAAAAAAGATCGCCAACCCTTTTTCATACTCCCCATTTTGCGAAAAACCATGAATCATCGTAGTCCAAGTAACCACATCCTTCTCCTCCACACGCCACCAAACCTCAACCGCCCTACCAACCTCTCCTGCTCCCATCAACCCGTTAATCAAACAACTCCAAGTCGACCCATATCTCACCCCCATCCCCTCAAACAACTCCACACCTTTCTCCCATTCCCCAACTTTACAATACCCATTAATCAAAACATTCCACAGCAACACACTTCTCCCATTCCCCCCTCACCCGACATTTCATCAAACACTTGGCGCGCACTTTCCACTAGCCCGACCTTCGTATACATCTCAACCAAACAAACCAGCACAAACTCATCACTTATCGAACCCAATTTCAAAACCCCGGAATGAATCTCCTTACCCAAACACCATTCCTCTAACGCGCTAACCGCCTTCAAAGCAAACGCGTAACTTAGCCTATTCGGTCCAACATTGTCCCTAAACATTTTCAAATAGTACCCAATTGAGGCCATGTAAAACCCATTATCAACAAGGGCGCGAATAAGCGCGTTGTACACATAGACATTCGGGTTTTTCGCGGCGCGAAAGAGGGAAAGGGCGTAGTTTAAAAAGTTGGGTTTTCGCGAAGAGGCGGAAATGAGTTGGGTGAGAATTCGGGTGTTTGGGAAGTGGTTTTGTGAAATGATTTGTGTTTGGATTTGGTGTAGGTGTTTTAAGGTTTTTGATGAGTGGATTAAGGTTATGAACTGGGGTTCGGTTTTGGGGGGTTTTTTTGGCAGGAAAGGGTTTTTCGGGGTGTTTGGGAATGGGGTTTGTGAAGAGACGATGAAGGGATTTGGATTTCATTGTATTGTGTATGTGTTTGGTTGATGAGGAAATGAATTCAGTGACGGGTAGTAAATTGAAAACTTGTTAATCCTAACCTACATAAAATGCAAAGAGTGGTTACTATTTACTAATACTAAGGGTGCGTTTGGTTCGCAAGTGGGAATGGAATTAAATTTGAATTTGGGAAAGGTTTGAAAGATGTGGGAAAGATTTGAGAAAAAAGTAAGAGAGAGAAAATATATTATTATATATAATTTGTGGTTGAAAAAATCATAAAATAAGAAAAAGAATAAATAATGTGTGGTTGAAAAAATTTTATCAAATAAAATTTTTTTTTGATTGGATGGATTGGGGAGACACCCACCAAATTTGGGTGGAATGAAATCTCATTCCTTGATTCCCAAAGTGGTGGGCCCAAAACCAACCAAACAAGGTTTTTGTTTCTTCTTTTTGTGATACCCACCCAAAAGAGCGAACCAAACGCACCCTAAAAGAAAAAGAATAGGAAAAAAAAAATATCATGATTCATGATTACTTATGTACATTTCATTCTCTTAAAATAGTAACTTTTGAATTCCAGTACCAAAATCGGTATTTCCCGTATTCGGTCCCGTACCGATTACGAGGTACCGTTTTTCTGTTAGCCTATTTTGTTGTCCCGGCACTGTACCGAGTATAGTGAACCGGTACCGGTATTGGTCGGTACCGCTACAGTTCCGGTGTATTCCCGTTTTTATGGTACCCATGCTCATCCCTACATAGACCCTTTTTCCTTAAAAGCGCCATAATTTTGAAAATAATTTGAATTTCAAATAACCAATAATTTTAAAGGATAATGATAAATGCATCGAACTTTCCACTTTTTACTATTACATAAGTTATATTATGTGTATCATCTTTTATATAATAAGAAAACTTACTTTTGGGTAAATCAAGAAATTTGATTAACCAATGAAAGGGCTCGAATTTGATGATGGGAAGCCGGTGTAACTGACTTTGGGATTCCTAAGCTAATACAATGCGAATCAATGTAAGTAATTGCCATGTCCTACGGCTAAATTGCACCAGGTGTTTTTATATCTAATAGCTTCAGTCACATCCAGGTTGGATTGGAATTGGTTTTAAGGGACTATGATATGGAAAGTTTCTGGTGATGGGCTAACGTACTGGAGTCTTCAAGGCATTCTATCACATAACCCTTTTCTTAATAAGCAATAATGCTACCTCTTCAAATGACTACCTTTTAAATTATATCCAAAAGGGATGTAATTTGTACACATCAAACTGTATTTATAGACCACCAAACTTGCTACACTATGTTTTTATATTGTACAATCTAGTATATTAAGAAACCTTGATGGTTGTTTATCACTTTTTGAACATGTTCACAATACTAATAATAACAATAATACTCCATTGATAAGCCGCTTCAACACCATTCACATCACAACTTTAAAAAACATACCCAAAATAGAAAATCATAACATCTAAGTAACCACCATGAAAGTACTATTCTATAATATTAACCTTCACATCGAAGGCGCTAACCTCTTCTTGGTTGAGCTTGGGAATAGTAAGCTTTAGCTCTCCTGAATTCCTTGTCATCTCTACCTTAATGTCACTGAATTTGTATAAGTCGATAAATTCTGAATCAAACCAGCAAATATACTTTCTAAAGCCTTTTGTAGCTTCTAATTTCTCGTCCAATNATGAAAGTACTATTCTATAATATTAACCTTCACATCGAAGGCGCTAACCTCTTCTTGGTTGAGCTTGGGAATAGTAAGCTTTAGCTCTCCTGAATTCCTTGTCATCTCTACCTTAATGTCACTGAATTTGTATAAGTCGATAAATTCTGAATCAAACCAGCAAATATACTTTCTAAAGCCTTTTGTAGCTTCTAATTTCTCGTCCAATTGACCTTTAACAACAATACTCTTGTGTTCAACAGATACCTTCACATCCTCTTCCAACACTCGGGGCATCTCGATGTATAAGCATAACTGTTCAGCATTTTCCTTCAGCCTGGTTGGCAAAATCACCTTTGCATTGGATGAGTCTGTCTGATTCCTCCTTTCGAGTTGCCGATCATAACATTTGTTTAGCATGAATTGTGGATACACAACTGAAATCATATTAAAATAAATAAAGGGTTTGTTAGAAATAATAATTCAGGAGCATTATCTATAACATTCTCCATAAAATTTTGCAACATACGACATTAACTTAAGCATCTCTGATGCATAAGCAATTTATAAATTTTTTATTTCTCTATACACGTCACATTATATATTACTCCGTACATATTAACTCCAATGCTAAAACACTTTTTAGAAGCTTGTGTAACTTGACTAACTTCCACGATATAACATACATTGAAAGAGGGAGGTACTATGAAAAAGCTTTTGCATATGTCAAGCTATTGCTTCACAAAGCTTTTTTTATCTTCAATGAATAATGACGAAAATTTAAGAGGACAAAATAAATTTTAAAAATTTGACAAAGATTATGGGGTGTTAGGGATTGCTTATTTTTACCGGGTTCTCGGTTAGATGTGATGATAAAAGGATGATTTTGATTCTAATATAAGCTTCCTCTTATCAAAACTCAACATAAGCATAGCATAAAATTAAACAGAAAATTTACGTACAAAAACGTTCACGGCGATCATCCTGGAATTGAGGAGGCTTAGCATCTTTGGTGCTAAAAGAACGGATTAGGGATCTGGTCGACGGATTGTTTGTCTTAGAATAATAAAGAGGAATGATCCATCTGTTAGAGCCAATAAGCTTTCTCAATGAACCCATCTTTGATTTTTTGTGTTTTTTAATTTTAATTTTAGGTTGGTTTCAGGAAGGAGTGTTTGGTTTTTGTTACGCTTTTGAGCAAAATATCAAAAAGGTCCCTGTGCTAAATTTCTTCATGCCAAGAAAGCCATCATAAAAAGATAAGTGTCCAAATATATACTTGGATATATCTGAATTCGAATTAAAGATATATTTTTCATCCCATATCCAATCCGAGTAAGAGTAAACTTATTTGGATTGATCTTAATAGCCTGTTTAAGGTTTTGAACTCCAAATAATCCCATCTAACTAAGCTTATTGGGATTCGGACAAAAATGATACCCCTAAAAAACGTGGTTATTTGTGTGTTACATTGAGAGACTAAAAAAAAAGTTCAATTTTTTGTTTATATAATGGCAGAATATCCATGTTAATGTAACAAACAAGTTGTTATTACCAGCGCTCTGCAGCAGATTCTGAAAACAAACTCTTTTATGTGGTGCGTGCTATAATTCTAAGCTTTTATACTTATGAAAAGTATTACACATGTAAATATAGTTTTGTCTACAATCTTATATATAAAGAATTGCTATCATTCAAAGTTATAGTATTTATATCATGATCTATCATTCAAAGCTATATTATTACAGTCATGACTACAAAATGTAGAACTAAAAAAAAAAAAATCAGGAGCAAATTTTGCAAGATCTCTAATTTTATCATTACTAAAATTATAATAAAAGTTTCTATAATAAATACTGTATGTTGTAAATTCATTTACTAAAATATAATAAATGTCTTCTATAATGAATATGTTGTTATTCATTTACTTTATTGGGTTAAGTGATTATTGAGCCAAAAATATCTTGATTTTGTTAATAAGAAACACAGCTTAGGAGTCCAAGATAAGAGACCTTTTGGTAAGAAAGTTGAGTGTTTACCGGTTGGGTTAAAACTTATCTTGTTAACAAAATTGCTTCTCTTACTATATACTCCCTCCATCCTAATTTTATTGTCCATCTTTCCTTACTTATGTTCCGAAATGGAACTTAGTCGTCCTTTGTGGATGACTAGTGTCTTTATATGGCCTTATGTTCCAAAATGGATTATAGACATCCTGCGTGGATTATTAGTGCACATTATAGCTTTATGTTTCGAAATGGGACTTAGACATCCCATGTGGTTGATTAGCGCGTTTATATGGCTTTATCTGTTTCAAATACGGAACTAGACATCTTACGTGGTTTATAGTGCTTTGTGATAATAGAGTAGGGATCCATTGAGAAGAAAACTTAAAATGAGAAGCATGAGAAATAGCTATAACCACACATTTGAGATGTATCGAGTTGAATTAGATGCATCTCTATTCATTTAGATGCGTCCCAATTAGTTTCGAAAGTAATTTTGAAGTGAAAACGATGCAAAGTAGTACTAGCAACAAATTTGACCCGCAGTGGACGAAAAATACATAGAATTCGCCTAACTTGATGAAATGCATCTAATATATGTATATGCATCTAATTTTTTGCTAGAAAATATATTATGGTGCATCTAAAAGAGTAGAGATGCATCTAATTCAAGTCAATGCATCTCTAATGTGTAGCTATAGTTATTTCTCATTCTTCTCATTTTAAGTTTTCTTCTCATTTGATCCTAAGTCT
>LBNU01035568.1:201801-245024 GCA_014162995.1 Artemisia annua
GAGAGGAGAGAGTGAGAGACGTGAGTGTGTGGTTTTTATTGTCGTGAAAATGCGAGTAAATAATAAAATGGGATATTTATTTAAAAGTATCAGGGTGGGTTTTAATTAATAGACTTGTAGGGTATGAAATGCAAATAAACTCAAGGGCCATTTTGCCAACGGCCTACTCTCACGAAAACGCTTCGGCGGGCTCAAACGATCATAGCAAACGACTCCGAACAAATTTACGAACTTTCGCCATTGTTCACGACATAATTTTTCCAATAAAATCAAGCATACATTCATAGTTTTTCTCAACTCAAAATAAATCAAATAATTTGGCAAATGCAATACAATTCGAGTTTTCTAGGTTGTGCTGAGTCAATCAAGGAATAAATTCTCGTTTCCAATATATCTCACGCTTCTCAAGCCCAATTTAACATGCATTAAAAATTTAAAAGTATCTCAGGTACGAAAATAGAAGTTTGGCTAGAAATGGGTTTTAGGAAAAGTATGAGGTGTTACATTTTTAGATGCTCTTTAATGCTTCTAATAGAACGCACCTCATAATTGACAATGTCATTTTTTTTCTTTCTATTAAAGAAAGTAAGTTTCTGTGTATTAATACATGTGATCTCATTAAACCATTTTTTTCTTTGTATGTGTTGGAGCCACCCATTCCAGTAACATGTATACGGACAAGGAGTTCTCTAAATTAGCGATGAATAAGACTGCCAATAGGCGGCCTGTACTTACAACTGATGCCGAAACATAATCACGTAACGCCTGAACAGTTACGTGATGCATGTGTCTTTAAGTGACCGACATCTATAGACGCCACATAGGCAAACAGCGGCCACCGAAATTCTACAAATCAAGGCAAGTAACCCTAAAAGTTTTTTTGCTCTTGCGAAAGGATATACACATTAATTATCAACATGTATGATTAATCAAATTATTTTAATAGTTTGCAACCGCTATTCTTGGAAAACTCAAATCACTTATGTTGCTTCATTGTGTGAATTGTTTTTGAAGAAAAGTGTGTATGCTTAAAATTTCTAAAAGGACTACACATGCCAAAATCCTAGCACGAATCTATAATAAATTCCATATGCAATGACTGTTTTACATTATTATATAAACGTGTCATGTTTATATACTAAATAAAAAAAAAAAAAAAAAAACGCAACTAGATTTTGCCTATAGATTAGGATGCGTGAATTAGATGTGCGTTACCTATTTCTGAAATTGTTGAACTAGTAGATGTTTGCTATATGGATTAGGATACGTGAATTCCACCTTATGTATTTGTAGATAATTGGTTTACTTGAATCGTTTGTGCCGACGACAGGATTGCTTATATTTTGGTGATATTCTTAAAACAAATACAGGAACATGATGTAAAGGACAAATTGCAGCTTGATGTGAGAGTGAAGAAAATGGAACAATGGGTGCAGAATTTGGATGGTTGCTGAAATTCTATACTTGGAGAGCATGTGGAAATACTTTATCACCAATACGTACGGCTTAGTTGCCCAGTGAATTTCACTAAAGATTATATGTAGTTGACCTGTATAAAAATTTTAAAGCTCCAATTAAAGAACCGTTTGTGGGATATATATTCATTATATGAAATTTATGAAGGTGTGGATTTGGAGTGCAAAACTGTATTGCAAACCTGCATCGAAAACCCCCGCCGCAACCTCCAATTCCTTGTTATATACCATACGTTGACTAATTTATGCTTAGTCGAATAGAACAATAATGAAAAATTGGCGAGATAAGTGGGCTACTGTTCTTTCTCACGATATGACTTAATATGAGACATCTTTTACTAACTTCGATATATGAATGATATTCGATAAATGGATCATGGATGAGTGGATGACCAATAATAGGAACATTGATTACACTTTCCAAATGAGTGCAAACCATTTATTAGCCATGCCATTGTTTCCCAATGGGAATACGTTTGCAACATATATTTAAAGGGATATTTTCATGAAATGTAGTTCTTATTAGAAATTGAAAAACTTCTCAAATGGGTAATGAATCAAATGTCACCAAAACATGATGTTGTGATTGTTTTTGGGTTAACGGTCATTGCCCGACCCCAGTGGCGAAACTTGAAAATTTTTAGTGGGGGGTCGGGGATCTAAATTTTTTTTTCCTAACGCTATTTTTCGGGTAATATGTTCGGGTCGGTGATTCGATTCGGGTCAGGTCAAAAATTAAATACTATTATTATATAAAAAAAATTTCAATCACTAAAAAACTAAACATTTGTCCAAGACAACTAAACATTAAAAAGTATGTAATGTATTTTAGTTTGGGTTATTGGGTAGATGGATTTATGTAAAATGTAATAGATCAATTTTATTGCTTAATATATAANACCAAAACATGATGTTGTGATTGTTTTTGGGTTAACGTTGCCCGACCCTCGTCCGTTCATGTGGTGTCGTCGGTGCTAATGGGACCAGTGGCATGAAACGGGGGTGATGGTGGTGGTAATTGTTGTTTTTGTGGTTCCGACATTCTCGTAAAACAATTTTTTTTTTTTTTTTTAAACAAGGTTTTGTTGATGTATGATAAAGTTTGCGTGTTTTGTAACGAAAAAGATTTTAGGTTTAACGCATGAAAATGAAGATTTTTTATGGTAGAAACTTTTGTTTTGTATTTTTATGAAAAAATAAAGAAGTATTTTATTTTTATTTTTTTTGTTATGAAATAAAGATTTCCGATGACGGAAAAGTTAGAATGATGGAGGTTTTTATAATTTCCGGTGAACGGAAAAAATGAAAATAGTGGCTATTTTATGTTGAATATAGCACGGATGGCGCCATGTTTACATGTGGTACGTAATAACTGGTTTTGGGGTGAGGATAATTGATCGTTTGGTTTCCCACGTTCGGTAAGGACCCCCAGTGGTGTAAGACTCACGAGTCGATTATAGTGTGAGAGTATTTATGTCGAACGTGACTTGGTCCATACGAATGAAATGTCCTGGTATTTATAGAGATACATATATGGTTTCGTGCAACCCTTTGAATGAGATCTAATGGTTGAGGATGGTCAACGTTGTGGGCATCCAAAGGGAGGAGATAAGAACGACACGTGGCATGTCATCCTTGGCTTTGCCACATTCATGAAAATGCTCAATGAAACGATTTCATGTACTAGCATAATGTTTGTAACTCTGCCTCCTAGGCAAATGAGATAGTTATCAGGCTTTGTGTTTATCTTGGGAACTTGCTTCCGAGGCATGTTATGATGAGTTTTGGCCTTGATGGGCATGTTTCGAGTGTATGGGATTTAGCCAATTGGGCTGAAACTCCCGGGCGCTATCATGTACGTTTGTAAATAAACACAAAAACGTTATTCCTATCTTAAGATCTGTAGCTTGGAAATCGCAGTATATTTTTTATTTTTTGATGGGCATACTTAATTGTACGATCAGATAAAACATATATAATGCCTAAAATAAAATGTCCTAGTAAAATAGATTATTTTAATAGTGACACTAGGGGGGTATATAAATAAGGAAATGAAATACTTTTCGTTTGCTGAAAGAAAAAAACTTAAGTTTGACCATTATTGACATATTTCAAAATATGACGTTAGGAACAAATTTTTGTCTTATTATGCACACACCCTCAGCTCTCTCTCCTTCAACAAACAATATATCCGAAATTCACTACCACTACCACCATTGCAACAATTTTGGACACTCATTCACTCTCTAACACAATCGCACGCGCTTCTCACCTTTCCTCCTCTCACTATAAATTAACACAATGGCAATTCATTTTGAAAAAAAAATCAAAAGATGGCTTCTCGATTATTTTGCAAAATTCTCAAGAACAGTAGACCCCAATCTTCTTTATTTCGCGTTTACACAGCACCTCCAGTCACCCCACACAAATTCCCAACCGTTTTTCAATATAATGTTATCAGTGCTCCTCGTTGTTACAGCTTTAAACCCACGTTTACGTTGTTAACTTCTGCTGGGAATGATAAACCATCGGTGGTCGTGAAAAGTGAGAATACCGAAGGTGGTGAACCACAGGAACTGGTCGGAAAAGGTACAGGCGACACGGTAGCGACTGAAAAAGGCGCGCGTGCGGTTGAGGGTACCATTTTCTTTTCATATTTGATTAAATCACTCATGATATTTGTTAGTAATACATTAAGTTACTTATGAGTCGGTTTATTTTCCAACCAACTGGCTTATTTTTGTGTTAAATAAGCACTTATTTAGTTGTTTGTGGCCAAACACTTGAAACTGCAATAAATAGGGGTCTATAATTGGTTGTTTGTCACAGTAATGCTGCTGTATTTATTTATTAGGGGATGATTATTGTTAAGTTTTTCGAAATGCACATGTGTTATTAGTTTATTTATTATATATGGGGTTTGGTTTGGTTTGGTTACTGTTATTTACTCGTGTCCGGTTACAAATGCTTAGCAGAGAAGAAAGATAATGCAATTGTGACGCGTAAGGATGGTTTTGGTAACAGAGAGATCACGGGCCCTGAACTATATCCTGAGTGGATTAAGGTAAAATTCAGTCTCTAAGTTAAAATTTTTGCTATTAGTGTTTTTGTTGTAAGCTAATTACATATTTTGCAATTAATGTTTTGCCTAGAAAAAGTATCCTGGAGCAAGCAACAGGAAAGTTAAAGGTAATATCGTTTCTTAATTGAAGATTGTTTGGAATATAAATAAAATTCTTAGATTTTAATTTTTATTTTTGTTATAGCTCTCTGGTGAAAAAGATGAGAGGTGATGGTCCGTTGGCCAAAGTTTTCAGGGTTGCAAGATCAGATCTTATTAGCTATGTTACGGAGTTGCCGTTTCTAGGAGGTGAGAGTTCCACATCTCTAATAATTTTATGTTAATTTGAGGTTTATATAAATTATCTGTTTGTTTTATATATTGTTAATATCACACCATAACTCTAAACTCACCAGTTAACACGAGAAAATATTATCACTTTGAACGAATAACATGGGTCGGAGATTTAGATCCATTTAGTTTTCATTTTAATAGCTTTTAATCTCTAAAAGGTAGATTTGTGTGAAGAAATAACCGGTAAATATGCGGGTAAGGTCGATTAACTGGGGTATGCCATTATCGCCGTTTTGGGTTGGCTTACGACCCAAACGGGTCATATTTTTTAACTGTAATCACTAAAAGCCGGTCAAGTCAGTTTTTCCTGTTCTTTTCCGAGTAAAATGTAATCAATCGACCTTTAAAACAACTAGTAAAACTATATCCATATAAGGTTGCTCCATATGAACTTGTTGTGCTCGATTTGTTATATACAGTAGTACAACGATTATTTTTGGCTTACGAAGATGTGCCTATTATGGCAATGATACAGTGGTTAAGTGATGTGATAAATAGGCAAGTTATGATGACATAAATTTATTTCAGAGTTTGCTTGTAGACGAAGGATTTCAGATCCTTTTGAGAACTCTAGTCTCTCATTGTAGTAGTGGTTTATGTATTTCTTAGAGAAAATATTGTCTAGAACTAGTAGGCAATGTCAGTCAATTTGAGGCAATGCCATCAGCCATGTGACGAGCCTATGATACTATAAGTGAAATTAAGGGCTGAAGCATGAAGACGGCAAATTGTTATAGATACCTGACAAGTATAGACAACCTCACCATAGCTCCGTCTGATATTGTGTTTCGAGTGATTGTGTTAAGTCGGTTCATGTCCTCCTTGAACCTCGCATAGGAACGTTGATACTTGAATTTTGACATATCTAAAGGGTAAACCAGGACTTGGTATCTTATATGACAATCATGGTCACCACACAATGAAAGGGTTCATCACATATGCTTATTATAATGGTGCTCCATAGATTGACGCTCTACAACTGGATATCTATTTGTTTGAGGCAACCTAGACTCTTAGAGGAGTAAGAAGTAAAATGTTAGCGTCTGGTTCAAGTGTGGAAGCCGCATATAGATCAATGGCACAGACCACACGTGAACTTATATAGCTATGTAGTTTACATGGTGAGATTGGGTTTCCTCAATATAATCTAAAGAAGAAAGGGTTGGAGAATCAGGTGACCATTTATAGTACGAACGATCCGGTGTTTCATAAAATTATTAAACATTTGGAAGTTGATTGTCATTTCACTTGCGATAAGCTAGAAGACGAGACAAGTTCTACATGTTAGAACCGAATGTCAGTTAGCAGTATATGTCTTTACTAGACCCTTACCTAGTTATCTAGATGTCGGTTTAATGACCTTTTTCTCTTTCCTGAAGAGACAAGTTTTTGTTTTAGAAATTTATTTAAGATATTGATGTAGGTGGAGTGTTACAATATGTATTAGGCTTGTTAAGCATATATCCTTGTTGTAATATGAATATATGTAATACAAATCATTAGTTCAGATCATAAATTGTTTCAATCACCAAAAGTAGATTCTTTTAAAAGGACGTCGTAAATATGTGGACCGGGACCGCTTAATCCAGGTCCGCTTAATAGTGGTGTGGCAAACTGGGTGTTAGGGTTGGCATATGGTTCGAAACGGGTCATATTTTTGAAATAAGAAAGTTAAATATTTGGGTTCTCATATGGTTCGAAACTGGTCATATTTTTGAACCATGAAAGGTAAATGTGGGTCAAAGTCAATTTAACCCGTCATTTTTAGTGTAAAACTGAATCAATGAACTTTAGATCTTTAACCCCTTTGACTGTGCACATACAAAAGTTGGCCGAGGAGGCTTGTGACCCGTTAATATTCATTTCAAGTTTAATAAATACATTATATTCGCTTTAAAACAGTAAAAAGTAGATCTATTTGAAGGGTATAATTTGGGGGATGGGTCTGGTTAACGGGGTGTGGCAAAATGGACGGGTTAAGGGATGGATTATGGTTTGAAACGGTCGTAAGTTTGACGCCAAAAGGGTTGTTGCAGGTCGTGCTTGACCCGTTATTTTCCATGTAAATTTTAATCAGTATATTCTAAAATTTTGAATATATACAAAACTATAGCTTTTTTGAAAATATATATTTGCTTTAAAATCTGCCATTGCTAAGTTCACATCCAAAAGTGACATTCTATTAACCAAATCGATCATATTTAGCTCATTAGTTTTGACGGCTGTTAATTAATATCTGCCATTGCTAAACTTGTTTTCTGGTTTGCTTAGTTCTGAAAGCTGTATATCGATTATCAAGAGATTGGGCGACGGGAAAGTTGGGTGACAAGTATGTGGAATCAGAGGACAAATTTCTAGTGGCTATAGTTATGCCTAAATTGAATCCAGAACTCCCTATCAATGTTACACTAACAATCAACAACGAGTTACTGCTTGAAGGTACTAACATTGAATCAGGACTACGTAGCTATGCAAGTTATCAGTTGCCTCAGTATATAAATTTTGAGAAAGCTGACCATGAGTCAACATACATACGTGGGGAAGTGGTGATTCTGTTCACCAACTGTCATCACAGGAAAGAAAGGAAATTTCAAGTGTAGTTTGGTTGTGTTTCATTCTACATTTAGTAGTTGACTCATTATTGTCATAGTTATTCGTTGTTCACTTGCTGATAATGGCTCACTCTATTACTTCATAGACATTGATGCCGATGTATGAACATCTTTGCATAATTTCTTTTGTTCTTTTTTTGTTTTACAGATGTTTCTCATTTACATAACTAGAAATATCTTTGTGCAATACGTGATAGACGAACGGTATGAGGTACCGATAGCTACAGGTACTGAAAAATATACCTTCTTACTTAAAGTAGAATGAAGAGATCTGGAATTTGGCATATCAAATATCTGTTTTGTGTGTCCTTAGTCAATGAAACAGATGTTACATGCTGTAACAATTGCAGCTGCAGCTTGCTTTTTTTTTCTTTCTGTTATGTGGGAAGTGATTGTAGTAAATTATAGTTAGTTACATATTACAGAGTACTTCAAAGGATTGTGATTGACAGGGACTTTCAGTCTTTTTCATAAAGGGTTGAGTAACAGGTCAAAATGGGTGTTTTCAAGGTGGCCACCAAGAATTGAAATAGGTGGGACTGAACCCGGCTCTTTTATTTTCGATGTGTTTAACCACTTAGCTACCCTTGAGTCGTTATATTACATCAAAACAGTTTATACTCCTAGTCCTAGCATATTTTATGTATTTGATCAATTAAATGTATAGGGTTTGTGTAAAAAACAATAGCAACATTTTCCCCAAATTACCGAGTTACTACATAGTCAAAAAATATAATCACATGTATATTTGGAATGTATATGGTTACTTTTTATCGTTGATAGTTTGTTACGAGGTTGTTGTGAGAGTGATAGGATTCCTAGGGATCTCATATTTTATATATACCCCTTATGGAATGAAATAAGTCAACGAGTCATTCAAGTCGTATATGGTATCACGCCAAACAAACGATTCTTATTCCTTTCATCTCTCATGTCTTCTCCATTTTCCATGGCCTGGTTTGACCAAACTTCACCCTGCTCAAACCGTTAACCACATCGTCAACTCTGTCACTGTCAAACTCGAGATGCGCATCTTGGGCTGAACTATTCCAAACTCAATGTCGCGTCTATGATGTCATTGATCATCTCACCTCTAATACTTCACCACCACTAAAAGACAACAAACATGCCATGACTCTTATACAAGACAACAAAAACTCATGGGCTCTCTCCCTCAAACACCTCTTCTCCAACACCCACCTTGACAATTCTCCCAAAATCTCCTCTTATTATCACGAACTAATTTCCGTGCAATACTCTCTTCCTCGCAAGAAAGGATAACATAATTTCCTATGGTAGAGCTCTTTCCGCACATGTAGAAATAAAAAAAAATGAAGCCTTCAGGACATGCTGTGAAAGCCAATGATGCACAACACTTCTAGGATTCACTAAAGAATCGTGTAAAAGGCAACAATAAACTTGGAACTCAATAAAAGAAGAAATGAATTCGAAAAGTGTTATTGTTAGTTTTGGCGGGAAATATGGTTTGTTGATTAAATGGTTGTTATGATGGAATGAGGGATAACAGAATGAAGAATTTTATTCAATCAAAAGCTAAAAAACAAATGGATTACAAGTACTAACTATTTAAAAGGGAATTGGGCGCCAAAATAGTTAGATTGTAAGGTGAGTTGAGGGAGATATCATGTGCACCTCACATGACCAGTTAAAACCGTGCATGTGCACCTCACGTGCCACACTACTATACCAAACACTCTTACTCATGTCAATCCATCCCCCTTAAACTGTTCATGTCCTCAAGAACTGACATCAAACATTGGAAAACGTTTGACCAAATCTTCCAATAGTTCCCACGTGGCATCCTCCTTATCTCCATTAGCCCATTGAATAAGACCATAGACTGCCACAACATTATTCTTCTTTACAATCTTCCTGTCCAAAATAGCTATGGGTTGTATGATCAACATCCCAATATCATCACATTGTGGTAAGGTAGCTGGTTGGTTGTCTGACACTTCACCCCTGCACTTTTTGAGTTGAGATACATGAAAGACATTGTGTATCTGGGCTGTGGAGGCAAAGACAGTTTATAAGCCACTTCTCCCACTTTCTCAACCACTTTAAAAGGTCCATAATACTTTGGTGAGAACTTGTTTTGCTTGCCCCGCCTAATGGTGACTTGCTTGTGTGGTTGCACCTTCAGCCAAACCCAATCATTGAAGTATGATAGTTGGTATTAATTGAAGTATGATAGTTTGTATTGTACCACAACTCTGCCATGGCTAACCATTTAGACCACTCCTTAGGTTGTTCTCCCACCATACACCTCAAACAGCCTTCAAGGCATCTTTTCATAACTTCTGATTGCCCATCAGTTTGAGGGAGATATGAAGTAGACATTAAGAGTTTAACTTGCAGTAGCTTGAAAAGTTCCTTCCAAAACCTACTCATGAAGATCTTATCTCTTTCAGATACAATGTTTTCAGTGTTACACCCCGTGCCCGCTTTGACAAAAAATTAAACGATTAGGCGGAAACGACCCAACTTTAATCTTCATTCCAATACTATTTTGACCATTGACAAAAATCCTTAAACATATAGACCTCGAAACCATTTCTAAATGAAACTAGACTTTATTACCTTCAAAATGACGGGTGGCATGACCCGTGATGACTTACGGATTAAAAGATACGTAATTTGGAAATTTGACAAAAACTAGAAAACTCATTTATACTCTGACAGAAGCATATGGCCATATGGTGAAATTCGATATGGCCATATGCTTACCATATGCCCCCTTACTAAAACTCTGAGATGACCATATGCCCATATGCAGGATATTCATATGGCCATATGCCCACTGCAGAAAATTATCCATAAGACTATATTTGCTCTACTTCCGGAAAACCAACTTCCGAGACTCGTTAACTCACGAAACTTTCTAGATTTCATAAACACATCATAAACATTGTTTCTATACACAAACATTTACCATTTGACCCTCGGAGTAGTACTTTGCAAAATGACGGGTTTTGTGCCAAAACCCGTTTCGACCCATTTTCACCACAAACCACCTTTACTACTTTATTTACACACCAAACTTAACCAAAATCCTAAACATAACATCTTAAACTAATTCCATAACCAAATGAACCGTTGACAACCCAAAATGGGTATATTTACACTTAATCCAAACACCCCTTAAACTATGTTAAAAAAACAAAAAAAACAAAAAAAACAAAAAAAAAAAAAAAAAAAAAAAAAAAAAAAAAAAAAAAAAAAAAAAAAAAAAAAAAAAAAAAAAAAAAAAAAAAAAAAAAAAAAAACAAAAACAAAAACAAAAAAAGACAAAAAAAAACAAAAAAAAAAACAAAAACCCTTAAACTTGACCATAAACTCTTAAACATACATTTAACTTACCATGTGACCACCAATTCATTATACTAACCTTGACACACATTTTGACACTTGATTACACGTTACAAATCATTAAATGACTTACGGGGTACAACAACGATCTCGAGCTCGGTATCTACCTAAGCTCTTACTTTCTTACCCAAACTTCTAGTCTTTCGTATAACCAAACATAAATCCTTAATCCAGGCCTTCGCATTAACACAATAGCCTACAAAACATTAAACATTAAACCGTAAGCGAATGCTTAGTAAGTAAAGCGGATATAACATAACATCACAATTCATTCACACATTACGCATCATAACCTTAATCCATTATAACATTTAACACATACCTTAACACTTAAGCATCGACTTCCTATTTCCTAATCCAACCTCGACTAACATGTCAACTAGCCTTATACTCATTTTCACATAACACAATTATATAAACCATTCATTAACCTTAACATATCGATACATATAAACACATAATGCATATAAATCATTATAACATTATCTTATAGCCGGTTTACTTACCTCAGCTCCAAGCTAAGACGACACATATCAATTCACCATCATTAACATATTCTCATCACTATCGTCATCATCATCATCCTCATTACTATCATCAACAATCTTCACAATTCATCAAGACCTAACAACATAATAATCAATATCATAAACAAGGGTTTACATAACCCATATAAACTTTCCCATCATCCTTTATTAATCATACGATCATATCTTGATAATATGATGAATTCCCACTTGCTCATAAACCTTAACCTTATTAGAATCAAGATAGAGATTTACTTACTTGTAGGGAGATCATTATAGACTTAACCCTTGACAAAGGACACAACTCATCTGTTACTTCATCATACAAGCTTCATCTTCGCTCCTTTTTCTTTCACTAAACCGTACCACACCCACACACCTTAAGAAAGTGATAGAAATCACTAGAACACTCTTCCTAGCTAGATATTTATCTAGCTAGTTAGTTTAGTTTGACCCTTTGGCACATTTAGCCCCTTAATTCTCTTTCCTTCTATTTTGGCCACTTAGCAATTTATAATTTATTTACCACTTGATAACTTTAGTCCTTTAAGTTTATTTTCATTCTAGTTGTGCCACATTATACTTTCTATAACCATATAACACATTCGTTGACCATTAAGTTGACTATCAGGTTTGACTAGTCAATCACGTTAGGTCCTTAGTCCATTTTCATCTTGGGTGGGGCCTATTGTATCCAGGAAACGGGTGTTACATTCAGGTAGCTCATGTAGCCTATAAACTGTGTCCAAAAAGGTTTGAGCCACTTGTGCAGCAGTGAAAGGATGTGACAAAGCAATAAAATGAGCATACTTTACCACAACCAAAACTGTATCCTTGCCTTAGGACTTAGGTAGGGCTTCAATAAAATCCATGGAGATGATTTTCCATACCCCTTGTAGAATTGGCAATGGCTGCAATAGACCAGGGTAAGATGCCAAATCAGGTTTGTTATTCTGACAAACCAAACACTCCCTTATCAGTTGTTTCACTTATCTTCTTAGGCTTTTCCAATAGAACAAAGATACCACCTTTTGTGTAGTTGGTTGTATGCCTGAATGACCTCCAATGACACCTTCAAGAATGTGTTTAAGCAACTCAGTCCTCAATTGCTTATCACTCCCAACCACCAGCCTATTCTTCTTTAATAATGGCCCATTGACCCAAGCATAATTGATGCGTGGTTTTGCAACCTTGCAAAAGGTTTTACCTATCAATGGATCTTGAGAAGCTTGCAATCCCCACCAGGCAGTGTACCTGACCGATGTAGTATAGTGTAGTGGCAGGTACCGGGGGATTGATCGTTCTACTTGGGGAATAGTGTTCGTTAGGATTGAAAGCTACTCTAATTAGGTCTAAGGGTGAGGGATGATTATTTTTGTATTTTTATATTTTATGAAAGCAAGTAAAATCTCGGTTTTTGAAGGAGTGGGCAGAATTAGTTGCTAGTCAACTAACCCAATAAACTACAAATGCAATAAAATAAAATGACAAGAAAGTAAATGTGAGAAAAACTAATATGGAGAAAAACATGTTCACTTAGGTTTCACTACTCCCTAGCATTCTTTCATTGGTTGATTAGTTTGTTACAATTGCGTGGATGACGGGTTGTATTCCTTAATACCATTCGTGGGGGCGTGTACGTCCTTCCCCAACTCTATAAGATCATATCTCTTCTTATGACGACACGTTAAGTATCCTATCATGGCCTCATTAATACTCTCTTATGCATTAAACACAACCAACAAAATCGTAGTACATATCCGATTCATGTTTCTTAAGATGTTCAAGCAAGTTGCCAATAGGAAATTAGCCAGTTTTCTTAAGCCTAACATTGATATCATTCATCCACAACAATTAATAACAAACCATCAACCAATAATCAATAGCTAGGTTTCATTACATCTAAGCAAACACAAAACAAACCTAGCCTAGCATGTTAATGTAAAGACAAGCATAAGATAGACTCAAACAACACATAGACATATTGAATGATTAATGGAAGACTTATCTTTAATTAAGCATGGATGAAATAAGGGTGAAAACCCTTACAAAGTGTGTGAAATTCGACCTAGGGTTTATCCCAAAGTTCTCCCAAAAGTTCTCTCTCAAAAGTTCTCTCTCAAATGAATGAAAAATAGAAAACTATATATAGAGAATACAATCTGACGGCGTCACGTTATAGCATCTGACGCCGTTACCTCGCCGCCAAACTAAATCTCGGATTGCCTAGATCCATTCTTGACCCCGTCACCTTATAAAACCTTCTGGGCTGTCTCCTTTTGCTCTAACACGTGACGGCCTAGGCGTCACAAAGGGTGACGCCGTCACGCTTTAATCTCCAAATTCTTTCTGGCGCGTCTCGTGTAAACTTCATATCCACCTCTTTGTCAACACATGACGCCGTCACCTTGCACGGTGTGACGCCATCAAGTACTATTTCCAGCATAATTTGAGACTTTGTCGTTTTCTTCACTTTTATGCTCCAAAAACGTCCAAAATGCTTCCTTTTCCAGATTTTTTCTCCAAAGTACCTAAAATGACAAAAGGAACGATTTAAGGCAATATTTGATCAAAATATCACGACTTAGGGCTTAAATGACCCCCTAAAAGCGTAACACTTTTCGCCTCATCAATAATGCTTCTTTGCAGGCTGGCCACTCTGTATCTTGTGCACAATGTCTTGGATTTAAGCATCAGTCTCCCAACTTTTAAAAATCTTATCATAGAGATCAATGGTAATAGTTGAGACAGCTATAGCCAATAACTCCCCATGGTCTTCAAGTCTAGAAAGGGCATCAGCTGCAGCATTTTCATAGCCTTTTTTGTACACCACCTCATAGTCAAGCCCCATCAACTTAGGCAACCATTTCATCTGAGCAGGGGTGGTTATCCTTTGGTCTAATAAGTACTTTATACTAAAGTGATCAATCTTAATCACAAAATGTCTGTCCAATAAGTACCCCCTCCATTTTTCCAAGGCTAAAATCACTACTAAAAACTCCTTTTCATAAGTAGAAAGGGATTGATGCTTTTGGGAGAGTGAGATAATCTATGGGATGGCCATCTTGCAACAAAACTGCTCCCAATCCAACTCTAGATGCATCTGTTTCTATGACAAAGGGTTTTGATAAATAGGGTAAGCTGAGAACTTGAGCTTTCACCATAGCTTCTTTCAACACTTGGAAGGCTTCTTGTGATTGATCATTCCAACTATACCCATTTTTCTTTAGTAGTTGAGTCAAAGGCCTACTCAGGATAGCATAATTCTTTATAAACCTCCTATAGTATCCAGTTAACCCAAGGAACCCTCTTAGTTGCTTGATGTTTTTAGGTTGTAGCCAATTCTCCATGGCTTTGATCTTAAAAGGTTATGTGGCTACTCCTTCAGCATATATCACATGGCCTAAATACTTCACATGGCTTGTGCCAAACACACATTTGCTCTTCTTAGCATATAGCATGTGATGTCTTAGTGTTTCCAGGACTTGAGTCAAGTGCGTCACATGGTCAATTAAACACTTATTGTACACCAAAATGTCATCAAAAAAACACCAATGTAAACTTTCTCAGAAAGGGCCTAAAGATCTCATTCGTTAAAGCTTAAAAGGTAGATGGGGCATTGGTCAAGCCAAATGGCATCACAAGAAACTCATAGTGTTCTTCATGAGTTTTGAAAGCAGTTTTAGCCCACATCATCCTCAAACATCCTAATCTGATGATACCCTGATCTCATATCTAACTTGGAAAACACATATGCCCCATGAAATTCATCTATCAATTCTTCCATCAGTGGGATAGGAAACTTGTCTTTTATGGTGTTCTTATTAAGTTTCATGTAGTCTACACACATTCTCCATGTGTTGTCTTTCTTCTTGACCATCATCACCACAAGAGATGCAAAAGGACTATGGCTTGTTTTGATCACTCCAGCCTCCAACAGTTCCTTAACCATTACCTCAGTAGCATCCTTTTGGGTAGGAGGATGTCTATATGGTCTAATGTTGACTGGTGGTGTGCCTTCAATCAATGGTATTCTATGATCATGACACCTTGGTAGGGGCAAATCCTTTGGTATGGTAAATACATCCTCAAAAGACTCAATCACAGGATGCAATTCCTCTTTAATTGCATCTGAATTATCAGCTTCAATTGACTTCAGATCCAACCCAGTGTTTGGATACACACACAACATCATCATTTCTGCTTGTTGTGGTTGTTCCATGATCTGTAATTGCTTATTTCCTTCCATCCAATGAACTGGAGACCTCGAAGCACCCCTGAAAACCATTTTCTTATTATTGTGCGCAAATTCCATTCTAAGTTCTATGAAATTGCATTTCATGTACCCCAATGTTGATAGACACTGAACGCCTAATACTATTTCACAAACACCAAGTGGTAAAAGCATCACATCAGTGGTGAATGTCTCCCTTTTCATCTGCCATTGAAAATCTTTGCATTCCCTTACACTTATAAACTGCTTACCACCAGCGACACCTTCAAAGGGTTTGTCTGTTTCCACTTACAGCCTATTTTCTTGGCCACATTAACATCCAAAAAATTGTGGGTTGACCTTAAATCCACCAAGATGTGTATCTTGTATTTGTTTGCAACAATTCCAACCACTCTCATAGTCTAAAAGGAACTCATACCAGTGAAAGCATTCAATGAAATTTGAGGCTGCATGTCATTCACATCACTCAATTTCACTAATGCCTCTTCTGCATCAACAAATTCCTCATCTTCTTCCATAGGCAAAACCACTAATGAATACAATTGCCCTTCACATTTGTGACCAAGAACAAATTTCTTATCACAATAGAAACATAGTTTCTTTGCCCTCTTTTCATCAATTTCTTGTTGTGTCAACCTCTTAAAAGGCCTGTTTGGCATAACAGAAGTAGTACTAGCAGGCAAAACATTTGCAGTCCTAACATCATTTCCCCCATACTTATTGTTATAGCTATTACTCACATTAGTCCTAGGAGTAATAACAATGGCATATTTCTACTTCTTGACACAGAATTATTTGCTTCTTGCAATTTGGACAGACAAAAGGCATCAATCAAAGTAGCAAGCTTGGAACATTCTAACAGCAAATGCAATTTCTTGTTTCAACCCCCCAATAAAAAGACTAATAGTGTATTTTTCAGGCAATTCCACTTTAGTTAATAAAGATTCAAAAGAATCTTGGTATACATGCACAATGGTGGTCTGCTTGAGGTTTTTAACTCCATAACTTGATCTTCAAATATTGACTCAAACCTTTTCCTTATGTGAGTCATATACACCTCCCAAGTTATAATCTCCCAAAATCTTTCCATAAACTGCTTGTGCCAATTCAAAGCCTTTCCAAAAACATGCATTGACACCAACCGGATCTTTTGACCATCATCATCAATATGATCCATTTCAAAGAACTTGTTAACTATGTATAACCACCCTTGTACATTCTCCCCATCAAACTTTGGGAACTCAACTTTGGTTAATCTGCCATATTGACCACCATTGTGATTGCCACTTTGACCACTGTGTCACTGTGTTGACTGCCATGTTGACCACCAAGATGATCTCTTCTTTGGCTAGTACCTTAACCACGATCAATCTTATTCTACAAAGCAGTTACAGCTACATTCAAACTTTTGCAGACATCATAATTACCATTTGACTTTCCTCCCAACTTTTTCTTCTAGGGGATTACCACCATTATCACTCGATCTTGTGTTCACCATTCTTGAATTGATATTACCACAACTCATCAACTATGGGTGGTAACTATCAATCTAGCCTGTTTTTGATCACTCAAACCAAATACTTCTGATCAGCTTGTTCAAGATTAGAGAATTTAACCAATTATGGGCTAATCTTGTGATCGTACAGATGTTTGACACTGATCTGATGTAATAGAACAGGTGAAGTTAGTGGTGACTAACTTCTTGCCGGATTAACAGATTCTTGCCGGAATTTAGCCGGAGAAGATGACCGAAAAATCAAAAGTAACCACGATGACTGCTCTAATACCAATTGATGCACAACACTTCTAGGATTCACTAAAGAATCGTGTAGAAGGCAACAATAAACTTGGAACTCAATAAGAGAAGAAATGAATTCGAAAAGTGTTATTATTAGTTTTGGCGGGAAATATAGTTTGTTGATTAATGGTTGTTATGATAGAATGAGGGATAACAGAATCAAGAGAGAAGAAGTTTATTCAATCAAAAGCTAAAAAACAAATGGATTACAAGTACTAACTATTTAAAAGGGAATTGCCCGTCAAAATAAGTTAGATTGTAAGGTGAGTTGTGGGAAAGATCACGTGCACCTCACATGACCGGTTTAAACCATGCATGTGCACCTCACGTGCCACACTACTATACCAAACACTCTTACTCATGTCAGCCAACTAGCCAAGGATCATGTAAAGGGAGTTGGATATCTAGTCGGTTTAGACATATTTGAATTTTTGTTTATGATTGAATGTTAAATACATTGTTTTATTTAGAGGGGGTGGGGGAGTTATTTACATGGCACCAAAAAGTGTTAGGTTTTGATGCCATGGGAAAAACACGGCTTGAGACTGTATCACAGGGATGGTTAGGACAAGAGACAAAGCAAAAGGACTATTTATGCAGTTTAAAATCTTAAAGAAAATTAGGGCCTGTTTGGTAGGGGGTTTAGGTAGGTTTGGACTCAAATATGTATTAAGGGTGCGTTTGGTTCGCAAGTGGGATTGGAATTGGATTTGGATTTGGGAAAGGTTTGAAAGATTTGGATTTTAAGTGTAGGTTTGAATTAAATGAGGAGAGAGAAAAATAAAATAAAAAATATATATATGAGTGGTCTAAAATTTTAATTTATGTATTTATTTATATATAAATTAAGTTAAAAAATGAGTGGTTGAATAAAATGAGTGGTTGAAAATTTTTAAGAAATAAAAAGTGAATTATGATTGGTTACTATCAATTGAAAGGAGCCATTGAAGGTTGGTATGAAATCTATCATTTTTGATAGTGTGTCAAAAAACAAAAGTGCTACCAAACATGTTATTTGATGTGTCTTTTAATGCATACCCACCAAAAACCTAATACCAAACGGGCCCTAAAACTTTTGTTTGGTAAGAAATATGGGTTTTAAAATTGGTTTTCAAAGCCTTCAAATCAACATTTATCTCTCTATTTTTAACATTTATATATAATTAAATTAAATATTTTATATATATATATATATATATATATATATATATATATATATATATATATATATATATATATATATATATATATATATATATAATATTTTCCCTCAAATTTTCATTCAAATTTTTCCTCTCAAATTAAAATATGTGGCTAGAAGTACTTCTTACTCTTCTCATTTTAATTATTTTTCTTATTAGATCTCTTCCCTGTATGTATACTCCCTCCATCTCAAAATTATTGTCAGGAGACAAGAATTACAAAGTTTAATAAAAGTGGACATCTATAATTCTCAACCAGTCAAATTCAAACAATTAATTTATATAAACAATTTATTCTTTTATAATATATTTTCTCTTTTCTACCTCAAATCAAAATTCAAATCTAAATCCAAATTATTATATCCAAATCCAAATACTAATCATAAATCAATCTATAAACCAAACGTTCCCTTAGATCGGATAGAAAAGAATTGAGAAAAATCGAACATGTCTTCTTCCCTGAGAAAACTTGTTGGTTGTAACCTCATCACGCAATGTCGTCATCGTTTACTATGTAACACCAGCGATTCTTCGAACCTATGCACCAAATCCCTTTTCCAAATTCGTCCTCGTTTTTTCAACACCAAGGCTCTGGGTTCATCCACTTTTCAGGAGGCTGCTGGTCATGGTACATACTTTTTTTTTTTTTTTTTTTACATATCCTATTTGATTGATATATAACTCAATATACTTTGGTTGGTAGCTGTATTCATGTGTGCCCTAACTATGTAAATTAATTTTTGGTGGGAGTTGGTTTTGCAAAAGAACCCGAACCCAACTGGGAAACCCGAAACCAGAACTTGTTGGTGCCGGTTTTTGGTAATCCGGGCAATCATTATATTGTTTCGCCATACAATTTTGTCTTAAAAGTTTTTGATAGGTAAACTTTGAAGTGGAAAAACTATCCAAACTATTAAAAAATCAAAATCAAATAGGGGTTAACAATTCGGTCGGATTGGCTTTTATACTTTTTTTGATGATTACATTGAAAGTTATTTGTATTGCCCCATTGATTTTTCAGAATGGGCGATTTATACGAGTCTATGTTGAAGACTAGATGTAGGAATCTTGATGAATTTGTTATATGAACCAAAACCAATCCAAATTGATAATTCTGTTTTGGTCCAAACTTATCAACAAAACTGGAAGCTTTAAAATTTACTATGCAATTGAATAGGACAATTTGGTTTTAGTGATAGTTGGTAAGTAATCTTTTTTACCCTGGTTTTCAAAAACCTTTATTACCTGAAATTAAACAATATATATGTAATTTTCTCTTGATAGATAATGTTCGTCAGTTATTTCTAATGAAATTGCTGTTCGTTTTCACAATTTCAGATGCGTTTTACCAATTCGTAGATGCCAAAACTGATTTTTGGTATTCAAAAAGGAGGGCTCTCTCAGATTCTTCCAATGCGTGCATGATTTGGCCCTCCCGGTTGGACGAAAAGGATGACTGTTTATCCTTGGACATAGAGATGCCTGGAGCGCCCGAAGAGGACATCAAGGTATATGTTCAACAAGACACTGTTGTCATTGAAGGTCCAGGGGATGAGATATTCTTAGCGCTACACCCATTTGAAAAGTATCTTTGCTGGGTTGATTTAGAATATGGTATCTACAATATCAGCGGTATCAAGGCAGAGATGAAGAGGAACCTAGGAGTGCTAAAGCTAACTGTTCCAAAGTTGAAACAAGAGGAGGTTAGAGCCTTTGATCTCAAGGTCAATTTCGTAGACAAGTTAGACTAGATGTTTGTGGTCATAGTGTATCGATATGTTTGTTTTTATTGAATAAAATGATGGAACAAAAACCAATTTTATTTGTTCTAATGACATGGTCTTTCTGGCTGTTTCTATATTATATTAGTATACTCACCTGCTCAATGATATAATCTCTTCTCTTTATATATGCTCTTTTTGCTATTCATAGGTATATCTCTTCTCTTTAGTTGAGTTTGAGTTAGCTAATAGGTAGAATTTTAAACCATATCATGTGGAGTTGATTTGTTTAATTTAAATGGAAGAACATTACAAGAACTGGAATTTCAGTATTACTAGAAATTACTTGTGTGTTGCACAATAGTTTCACACTGAAATTTTTTTAATCATTATCTTTTACATGCAAATTTAAAGAAATTTATTATAAGTAAACCCAAGGGGCCACCTACTTTTACATATTCAATCTGTTCTGGCCGTTCAAATTAGAAAGGTTATGTTTTGCACTGATTTCGTATTGTATCATAATATCTTTATGTGCATCGAGGGCAGTTGTCTACAAAAGGTATAGTTTTGTTAATATTAGTTATCCAGAGGCTAATAGCATAGCTGTTTTCATTGTCGGCTATTCACGATCTATTAAATATATTAAAGTAAAATGTGATAGGGATAATTTTGGCATTTACAAAAAAAGTCAATAGTTTTATGTCACAAAACTGAGTCAATTTGGAATGAAAATAACGTTTGGCATGTTCCTCTATTTGTTAGAGGGCACAGTGTTATACGCACCAAATGAACCTATAGCGCCGTTATAGGTGAGTTAAACTGCACTGGGGTTGGGCGTTATCCTCCCTGCGTTATGGTGGTAACCTGAGTTATCCGGGTTTTTTTTTATAGTGTAAAAGTGGAGTGAATGGGGTTTTTANTTTTTTTTCTGGTTTTATGTGTTATAGGAATGTTGTAAGTCAACTATCAAATCATTAATTTGTTGAAGCCTCCATCGCCTCTGATATATAGCCCGATTCTGGGTTCCCCTCTTTTTACTTGATCACGAATAGCGACTGGCATTGATTTCTTTGCAAACATCAACAATACATTCTCGTTTCTCCTAGGTTTACGAATTAGAAATTGATTTGGAGAAAGAAAGAATTATCAAATCAAGAGGGAATGATAGATAATTTAGGGAGTTCTCGGATGTAATATGACTTAGAGGGTGAAAGGTAAAGACGGTTTTCAACAGCGGTTTTGGGCTGGATAAATCCTGTGCATCTATACAAGAAAGAAAATGGTAGAAAAACAGTTTCCTAGTTAACATGCACAGGTGGATTTTATTGTGTTTCACTCTGTTCATACAGCATGATGCGGGGGGAGATTTAGTTCGTTTTGGGAGAGGCTTTCACCGCTAGTTTTGCTTCGTGTTCAGTTTGTCAAGATATAAAAACCATGAGTTTGGCTTCACCTAAATCAATGTGTAACAGCATCATTGGGAGGACTTGATTTGTTTCTAGTTGCTGCTTGTCTATCAGCCAATTAGATCTTAGGTTAGAGTGTAAGCTATAATGTGGATTAAGCAACCAAAATCGAGTTATTATAGAAAACTGGGTGAATGATATGGAAGCAAACAGAAAGACCCTTGATTTTTTTAAGTGTATCAACAAGACGCTTGATTTAGATCTCAAAAAGACTGTTGATTTGGATACCAGCAAAACTTCTGATCTAGGCAACAACCTTTCTTTCCATTCATTTCTTGATTGATGTTTTAATGTGTTCAAAATTCTTAGTTGCCCCCTGTTGTTAGTATTTGCTTAGATTTTACCCAGCTAATTCATGTGTTCTTTCTTAATGCTTAAAAAACTTGTACAGTGCATGCACTGTACAAGTATTTTAAGCATTAGGTCCATGATTAGGCCTATGTATTAGGTCTATTAATCAAATTCCATACTATAACTGTTGTTTCTTAGAAACAAAATATTTCTGTCAATAAAAAGATCGTCCAAACTTTACTGGAGTATGATTTAATTGGTTTAAGGTCAAACATTACTATTAGTAGATGTGTCTCTCCACCATATTTGACTATATGTACTTATGTTAGTATGATCTAATCTAACTGGTTGGAGGTCATTTGATGTTATAACTGGTCATAAATCCCCATGGATGATCAAAATTTTCAGGCTGGTTGGTTTAGCTCTTGTTAATCACAGAAGTTCCAAAATAATGTTGCGTTGTGCAGTACGTAACGCATCAGTAAAGACAGTAAAGTGCCAGAGGAAATTTAGTGTCTTTCGTCACAATATAATTAGAGGTTACAACTTCAACCAGTTTACTTATGAATGACATATTTTGGTTATGTTAAATCTCTTTATCATTATTGAATAAACAAGTAATAAATGCAAAATCTGTGTCAATTAGGTTGAACATATTGAAGCCCGGATTGTGTTTCTAATGCATAAAACCTGCTAAACTGCTAGACTGTTAATGAATTAAACAGTATCTAGCTAATCATATTTGACGCTTATTTGACCTGTTCCCTTTATACAAATATATTGGCTTTTGCCTGTTACATGCACAACCCGCCAGACCTGCTTAGTTTGCCCTACCACAATCAAATAGTAAAATGCATCATATTTTCTCCCCGACATGGTAATGCAACTCGTTTACCTTAAATAATTTGTGGGGACAGGTCACAAAAACTGCTAATCTCAAGGTGCCTGGTGCATGAGGGGGTCTGGTGCATGACGGGGTCTACATGGTTTCAGAAGTTAAAATTATTCTTGTTGGCCATTACTAAGATGAAAAGGGAACTCTATTGTTCGCGTACCCCCCAAGAAAAAGTGTGTGTGCTTTCGTTTAATAACTTATACTCCGTACATTATTGAATGCCAATGGATACTTTGGTTTCCAAAGTATTATAGTAATGACTATTAGTTTTGAATAATGAAAGTATTAGGCTTGATTAAGATTCATTAGGTGTTCTATTCACTTGTCGTTTGTTTTCCTTTCAACTTTCTGCTCTTTTTGACCTGAGACTCAGCTATAAAGAATTTGTAGACTAGTAATTATAGATTTTTGGGTGCGATGTTGCTTGAAACTGTAAACGCTAGTAAATATAGATATACTCTCATTAAGCATCGAGATACAACAATATACATACCATGTTCATGTCAACAGTTGCACTTGTCAAAACTTGAGATGGTAAAGTGGGCGGGTCGTGTGGGTTGGGTAATAAGAAGAGTACAAGAAATGTTGTTAGAGGTCAAATCAGTTAAGCATATGCCGGATTGGGTTGACACGTGCGGAACACTTTTTGTCCAGTTGTATATGTTTCTCAAAGATATTAAGTGGGTTAAATACCAGTCGTAGAATCCATCCTATTTCATTCTAAAAGAAAGTAGATGGCGGCACAATTCATGAGTCTGCGTTACAGGGGATACAAGTGTTGGTTCTTAATTCTGACTCTGTTTTATAATATTTTTCCCCTTTATAGGATTTTTTGCTTCTGTTGCCATCTAATATACTCATGGTTAGATGTTAAAAATCTGTTTAGCTAAAATAAGTACACTGTGTAATATAAAGAAATTGAACCTCTTTTAATGGTTGCTTCTTTGGCCATTCCAACAGGCAATAGAAAAGACACGTGGCAGATAGGAGGCCTCTTCTTAGAAGATTTTTCTTTTTTCTTTTTTCTTTTTTTTTTTAATAAATTAAGTGACTTTTAGCAAGAGACTTAAGGGCCGTTTCTTTTTTTTCCCTTAGTGAAAGGATTGGACCCACTAACAATTTAATATTATTACTTTTGTAGATGGGCCCATAAAAATCCTGGGTCATGAAAATTCATCCTCTCCAACAAGAGGTTTAGACTGACGTGAGACCCACATCACCCTTAGCTAAGGGGAAAAAAAATAAACAACCCCGATCCCCAATAACAGGAAAGTAAACACCCTGAGCTTCTCTGGATTCAAGCTATATATGAATTAACTTACGATTTCACCATCTGGGGTCTCAGAACGTTCAAAGTCCTAAAGAAAGCATAATCATAAGGTAACAAGAGATAATGTCATGTTAATACTTTTACAAACTAAAATGTCAAGTATATTGTTTATGTGTTTCTTTTCCTAAAGAGGAAGGAAGGGTGATGTATTTTGTTTTCCCTGATTTCTTTTCCTCAACTTATTTTTGATGCAAAACTTGAGGAATAAACAAAGTGATAGAAAACTGCATATAGTTATTCTATCACATATATATCCTTTTCTTAATAAGCAATGCTACTTCATCAAATGACTACCTTTTAAATTATATCCGAAAGGGATGTAACTTGTACACATCAAAATGTATTTATAGACCACCAAACGTGCTACACTATGTTTTTGTATCGTACAATCTAGTATATTAAGAAACCTTGATGGTTGTTTATCACTTTTTGAACATGTTCACAGTACTAACAATAATACTTCATTGATAAGCTGCTTCAACACCATTCACATCACAACTTAAAAAAACGTACCCAAAGTAGTGTTTAACCGTATATTCTAGATAAGTTCAATAGTTGTCATTAGTGGATAACCACAAAGTTATTAGCGGTATAATTAAGCTAATCAATGTTGATTATCCACTAATTACGACTATTGAACTTATCTAGAATATAAGGTTAACAAATAGAAAACCATGACATATAACTAAGTAACCACCATGAAAGTACTATTCTATAATATTAACCTTCACATCGAAGGCGCTAACCTCTTCTTGTTTGAGCTTGGGAATGGTAAGCTTTAGATCTCCTGAATTCCTTGTCATCTCTACCTTGATATCACAGAATTTGTATAAGTCGATAAATTCTGAATCAAACCAGCAAATATAGTCCATTCTAAAGCCTTTTGTAGCTTCTAATTTCTCGTCCACTTGACCTTTAACAATAATACTCTTGTGTTCAACAGATACCTTCACATCCTCTTCCAGCACTCCAGGCATCTCGATGTATAAGCATAACTGTTCAGCATTTTCCTTCAACCTGGTTGGCAAAATCACCTTTGTATTGGATGAGTCTGTCTGATTCCTCCTTTCGAGTTGTCGATCATAACATTTGTTTACCATGAATTGTGGATACACAACTAAAATCATATTAAAGTAAACAAAGGGTTTGTTAGAAATAATAATTCAGGAGCATTATATATCTATAACATTCTCCATAACAAGGTCGTCTCGTAGATTTCCATGGCCCTGGGCATAGCAAATATATAGGCCCCTAAACACGCAAAATTTGTATGTATGTGATAACGTGGATTAATACTAATGCTGTAAAAATTGTTATAAATATCAAGAAAGCACGTGTTTTGTTATTCAAACAAAGTCATTTAGAAATTTGTAAGTTAAGTTGTTTATCATCTCCATTAACTTTTTTTTTTTCTTTTCAAAAACAGTTAAATATAAATCAACATAGGTAAGCACTTGCAATCAATGGAAAACTAATCAACATCTCAAGTCTCAACCAAAATAATACAAAACAAATATTGATAATTGAAATAATTTGCTAACTTAAATAAAAATTTTCAAGCAGCATGTAACGAAATAGTACTAGTTCGTACATCATACAATCCAGATTCAATAAAGAGGGCCCTCAAATCTTAATCTAAAAGTCTTAGTTGGGCTAAAAGAAGGCTTGTTATGAACATAGAGTATGTACTGGACTTAAACTTTTTGGTGCCCCTCTAGAATTTTGGGCCATGGGCATTGGCCCAGCTTGCCCTTGCTCACAACCGGCCGGTCCTGACTTTTCTGCTGCCCTGGGCAAACCGGCTAAAAGATGCCCCTTATAAGTAAATAATACATTGTTTTTTACAAGTTTGAGACCTAGTCTAGCTAAACGGCTTATTTTCACACCTATTTTTATTTAATAAACAAAATGTAACGATATGAGAAGATCAACTTCAAATTACAAGTTTGGCTAAATACTAAGCAATATACTTAGTTTGCCATATATTGTAGTTTGTAAATAATTAAATTCCTTGGATTTGTAGAAAAGCAAAGAATTAATGTTTTTAAAAGACAATTAGTTAATAGTACAAAATATTGAAATCAGAAAGACATACTCCCTTTGTTTAAAAAAACGGTTCACAAATAAAAATGAACAATTTATGATATATGTAATTAATGCAAATTTTGATTGATAAAAAGTCATTTTTATCATCACTTTTATAACATAAATTAAAAATGAGCAATAAATGCAAGTTTTTATTAGAATGTCAAATTGTAAAAAAGTAGTCATAATTACTATGTATATATAAAACCGAGACTTTTTTTTATACATAAATAACAAAGTAAGTTGGACATTTAGTGTGTGTCTAACAAAAGAAGTATGAAAAAAAAAATTAAATAGTCATACTACAAATTTATATATAATAAATAAACGAATTACAGAAGATGAGAAAATAAACTAGTCGTATTATACAAGTAAACTGATATTTCAAAGAGCAGTGATAAAATAGGTTAGTTAAGATTAAGAGGTAACAAAGTTTTAGTTTAGGAAAAAAAAAAAAAAAAAGGAACTAAGGAAAATATCATTATGATTTTTTTAATTTATTTAATCCCACTCTCAATCAATCACTTGACCATTTAATATATAATTTTTTAGTTTTACAATCTCTTTCTCTCTCTCTACCAACTTCATCTTCCTCCCTCAACTTCATGTTCCATAATCCATTTTTAGATCTATTTAATATTTACTTTTTCAAAAATTTCAGTATAACATAATATAGCAAGAATATCTAAAATTTGATGCCCCCAAAATTTTGATGCCCTGGGCCATCGCCCACCTCGCTTGGTACTAGGGCCGGCCCCGGATACAACTCACATATGTGCTAAGCAGAAAATTGCAAAGAAATCACTGAAAAGAGACAATTCATTGTGAAATGAAAGTCTCAATATAAAAAGTAAGTGATATATGGATTAACTTACACAATATCCGTTATAATAACCACCTAACTGGTCCACTTACTCTAAGCGAGCATTGTTCATGCTATCATAACACCATTAACACTCGTCTGATCTTAATTGTCCTTCAACAAAACTATATAAATTAAGAAATCTTTTGTAAAATACTAAAGACACATTCGAAGTCTAAAAAAACTCATCCATAATAATAATAAATAAATAAAATGGTCATGTAATAAAAGCTTCAAAGTCATTGTCACCACGTGAGTGTACCCTAGTCAATACCTTATATGGATGGTTACACCAATCAAAGGGAAGTCAACAAAAATATTATAAAACACATGAATATACAAAAGAAACTTTCTCAACTAAACCGAAATCACGATGCTTATATTATACAAAAGTAGCATATTCATATTATACAGCAAAAAGTAAAACATGCTTACATAATTAACCTACTACATCCCATAAGTAGTCATGTGGTGCAATACCGACTACATTTATTCTAACATTTCGAGAGTAATATAAAGATGAGCACTCTAATAACGACGATCAAGACACCTACGAAGACAATCAACTTCGAGCCCCAGCAAAGTCACTTCTGATCTAAGGTCCTGTCGATCAGCGAAAACACAGTCGAACTCTGCTGTGTAGGATGAAAAGTTTTTCTCATGATCCGTGATCTTACCCCTTAGCCCGCAACTCCTCTATTTCAACATGGTCACGGTTCCCCTCATTATAAGAACTGGTATTCCCCACCTCTGTTGAACCACCATAGGATAAAAGCCAACATCACCTCCGGCACCAGGATAAGCCTTAACATTCAGATACTTGCTCACATCGTTCTGAGAATTTTCATTCATAACACCTGAGTTTGGCCCGTCCTAGTTAAAATACCGGCCGGTTGCCATATTCAATCTTCTCTGAACTTACCGCCCTTCGCTTCTTGCACATACGACTCATGCTTCAAGTGTTAGTACTAGTGTGGACCTCCACGTTTTGAGTTTCGACAACCATCTCGTCTAGCACTACGCATTCGTCCAAGCATGTCAGGTAGATGCCCTGTTGGTCCTCTCATTACAGATGGATTATCAGCCGTGACTGTGACAACCTCCTCGCTACTGTTTTGCACAACGTACCCAGCCAAGCCCATATCTAAAGGCGCAAGTTAAAACATATCGATTCAAAAGTTCAAAAACAAAGTTTCAAGGTAAATAATAAATGCCAAATTTATACCTACACCATAGAAAAACGTCTCACAATACTCCTCATTCCACACATGACTTACTACGGAGATGGATGTCGTGTTTCCATGCGGGATGATGGAACCATTCAAATCAGAGTATAAAAAAATCAAAGCCACATATTAGATGATAACAATAATGGAGGAAATTATCTTATGTTAAAGACGTCCAAGTTTACAATGATGTGAAAACAGTCGCAAAAACATAGTCACACTCTTCTCATATAAATATTTGAAAACCACATGTTTGAATTATCATGCATATTTTTGGTAAGAAAATATTTAAATAGCCATGCATATGTCAAACTCCAATGGCATGATCCAAAAAATATGGAAAAGGACATGGCATAATAGGAGAAGGAAAGGATGTGGTCCTGACTTGTGATAAAAAAAAGGGGGTATGAAGTACGTGATTCATTCGCCATCGTTGAGTACGAAAGGAAATATAAAATGATTAATGAATGGATAAAAAAGTTTATAAGTTTAAAAACAATGATTACACTTAGTCATCTAGCCTTGCTACCATGCAAAAGTAGGTTTGACACATAATGCATTAGCATTCTAATGTGACCAAACCTAAGGGACATGATAACTCTCCATATGACACGTACACATATTCCATTCATATCATTGAAATTGAAATGTTAATGAAAGATAAGTGGGCTACGTACACATATTCTATTCATTGAACTTGAAATGTTATTGAAATATACTGGGCTAACACAGAATATTTGAAGAGAATATTTGGGATGAGTATGATGTTGGTCATACGGAATATATGCTAAAGGAATATATTCTTATTCAATCCTTATTGATCCGTTGTTATTCGATTTCTTGCACTATAAATAGAATGCTAGTAAGCTCGGTAAGGGACACAATTTTTCTATCTCTCTCTATTAAATAACACTCAAATCATTCATATCTATTATGCTGTTTATTACGCCATCTGACTTGAGCGTCAAAGCTTAATACTGGGATAAAGTCCCGTGTAACTCCTAGCGATGTCTTTTCTTTTATTGAGTGATACAGATAAACATGCCTAACAGCTGGAAGTCGCAGCCCTTCGTAGAAGCCTGTAGATTTACGTATCATCACTCCTATTTATTTTTTATTTCTTCTAAACAGTGTACGTGCTTGTCAGTAACTGTAAATGATTATGTTGAAAGGTGTTGTGTTTCTTTGGTCGGACGAAGAAACCATGAAGATTATTGATTCCGGTTTCTAGCAAGTGTGAATAGTCCCTAAAACCTAAAGCCATTGTAATTCTTTTTAAAAAGTGTTAGGTTCAAACTTTACTATTATGAGTAGCGTATGTTCACCATGTTTGTACTTCTGTGAGTATGATCTAATTGATATAAGGTCCTTTGATGTTATACGTGGTCATAAATGCCCATGGATGATTAAAAATTTCATGCTGGTTGCAGCTAGCTCTTGTTAATCACAGAAGTGTCAAAAGAATGTTGCATTGTGATAATGCATAAAAAAGACAATCACAAAAGTGTCAAAAGAATGTTGCATTGTGATAATGCATAAAAAAGACACTAAGGTACCAGATGAGTAAGGTAGTGTTTATTTTTCAAATGTTTTACGTCTCGTATGCAAAATCATGTCTGCAAGAGAAGAGATAGAAATCATGTCTGCAAGAGAAGAGATAGATATTAAGTAAGAGGTGCTAACAATAATTGCGGTGGTCTCACCTCAGCTCTCGTAGTTTTGTCCTCAGTTATTGTCTTCGGTTTGCGGTGGTTTCGTCCTTAGTTCTGGTTTCAGTCGAGTGTTTTGGGTTTGTTGCAAGCGTTCCCGCTTGTTTCAGGCTGTGGTTTCAGGCGTTCGTTAGGGCCTTCCAGATAGTTATGTAACATTAGGCTTCTTTTTAAACACTTTTTGTTTTCATGGTCTTCAAAGTGATTGTATCATCAAGTTTTCGGGTTGTTTCGTGCTACTGTCACGTGTGCTTTGTGGTTGTCAACATATGGTTTGGTTTTTGTCAATTCCCAGGTTGTGTTGCTCGAGCTACTGTCACGATTTGTGGTTTTGGTGCTATTAACGAGTGGTTTTGTGCATGTTAATGTGTGGTTTTGGTGCGAGTATCGTGGTTGTTAACATAGTGGGTGTGGTTGTCATTTAGATCGTGGTGCTATATCCCTTGGTTATGTGGTAGCATTACCGTGGTGTTATTGTCCATAGTTGTTGTTCCTTGGTTCCGTTGTTTGTGTTGCTATGTCATGTTGGTTTTTCTTTAGCGTCGCAGGTTTCACGTTTTGCCTTGACGGTTGTACTTGTAAAAATAAAATGTATTTTAGCAAGTGTGCAAGTAAACTTTATTGCTAAAAGATAAATTAAATTGTTTACTTGTTCAAATAAAATATATATGTGGACGTAAACTTTAGTGTAAAAATAAGTGTGATGCATTTTTATAAAAATACTTGTAAATGCAAAATGTAAAGTGAGGTTCGAAAACGAATGATTAACCTTTTAAATACTTAATGATTGTAAAAAGTATTTTAAGCATTCTTAATGGTTTGTTAAGGGGTTTGATCATAATGCAACATAACAAACATGTTCGAACATGTGTTGTAAACCTTCAAATTTGGTATAAACAAAATTTTGGCTTTAAATGTTGGGAAGTTTGTTGCTCAAGTTCACTTTGTTAATCTATTAATAGAATATATTTAACAGATTGCTTCTGAGTGTATTTTCATTATACTTTTGGGATTTATTGTTGCAACACATAAGTATTTATAAAATGAGTAAAAATAATACAAACGTTTATTTATACTGCCCGTGTCTTAAAAGGTGTTTGTTTAAGCTTATATGTGGCTTATGATGTTATATGTGTTTCGGATTATGTTTTCATAATCCTCAATATTCTGGTTTATTTTGAGAATCGTCGGCTTATTTAAGTTTATTATAGCTCATAAATCTCAAAGTAAGCAAAAAAATGGGTACTTATAAGTCGAAATCAAATAAGCATAAGCTTATAAGCCTACCTAAGCTTATACACTACAAGAATCCTGATGATTACCCATGATAATTTCACACAAACATTGATTCGTGGGTATTCACCACATATTACCCACAAATTACCCATCATTAGCGAATTAGAAAACAGTTCAAGTTTACCCACAAATTTCCCAAAACTTTTCCCATGGATTCACCCAAAACATTGTATTTCGTGTGTAATTTGTAGGTAAATTCTTTGCGCAAAAGCATTTCCCTCTAATCACCCACAAATTCAACTATCGTGGGTAAATATATCGGTGATATTGTGGGGAAATATTTGTTGCCCACGAATTACACATGACCATCATGCCCATGGTTAATTTTTTGTGGCTAATTTGTGGGTAACTAAATACGCATGGTCAATTTCAAGGGCACGCAAAGTGGTAAATTTTTGTAGACAAACTTAAAACACGCATAATTTCAGCACTATTAAAAAATCTCGACATTGGTGGTCAACAAAAAAGATCGAGATTTGTTACTCAAGACATGGCAATTTAAGAACTGGTCAACAAGTACGACTAAAAACAAAAGTCTTTCTAGCCACTGGTAAGTGAGGGGAGCCATTAAGCAAGAGGTTGTTTTTCAATTCTCGTCTCAAATATTTATTATATGAGATATTATGTGGTAAATAGATGTGTGGAATAGGTTGTTCTTGAGAAAGGAATAAAAAAATATATATTCGAGTAGAAACGGATGAAGCCACACCACTTACACCGTTTAAGGTGGAAAAAAAAAGAAAAAAAAAACTTTAGACATTTAACACTATAAATACCGAGAGAAAAAAACTTGAGCTGGAACATTAAATGTTTCAATTCAATGAGAAAAGAAAAAGGACAAAGACCCCATGATCTATCATTCATATATCGATGAGACTTTGCCAGAAATACAAAGACAGAAGTTGTTGGAGATGAATCAAAAAATAAACGAGAGAAATATAATTTAGACTATTAGTTTAAGTTTTAATTTTTATTGTAAACTTTTTAATTTTATTTAAATTATTAATATAGTGCTTTTAAAGTTTTAATTATTAATGAAAATTTTATTTTAGTGTTAAAAAAAGAAAAAAAAAAGAAAGAAAAAGAAAGTGTCATCGATCTCTTTATTACACTAAGTTGCTCATGAAGTTGTTCTATAGAGAAAAGTTGATGTAACCATGGTCTTGTTGGTCTCTTGATGGTCACCCTTGCACTTTACGTACATAAGTCTACAAATATATACATTGGATAAAATAGATTCATTTTGCTATGTTATAGAAGGAAAATTCCCGCCTCTATGATTTAATGAAAATTAAAGCATCACTCAAACGCTTCAAATTTTAAACTTTTGAAACTGAATTCCCCCACCTTCCACATATCAAGCCATTACCTTGCTAATGAGATAATGTTTTTACATTTTTAACCAACACCTGATCAATCTTGTTTAACCTCTTTGGTGGTGAATGACAAATCACCAATATTTAAATTCTTCTATTGTCATCTACTCATCTCTAGCACAATAGTTTGACTCAAATATAAGCTATCTCATATTTTCAGAATTTAGTAAAGAAAGGAAGCGGTTCTCAATGGGTGTGGCAAATCTCCATTGGTGTTGGTGTGTAGATTGATATATCCATCTTTCTTTATACGTATAACCATTTAATCATTTTGGTTCGAAATTAACAAATCTATTATTGCCGTATGATATACATTTCTGTTTAATATATATGTTTAACTATTGTAATTTAAAGATCATGGGCCGGTTCTAGGCTTGAAATAAACATGAATTTGATTATCTAGATTCTAGACTTTAATCCCTCGTACTAATTTGCAGGCTAGAAGATTGAAGGTCAAAACTGTTGAATCAATAGATCACTTACATCATAGAACAAATAAATTTATTGGTAAATTCCAATACTTTAGTCTTATGTAATTGAAGTTTTAGTTCCTCATAATCCTTTGATTTTTTTTTGAACGGCGGGTTAGTTGTTAGTTGTTGGCTCGAGTTAGTGTCGCATCCTCGGGCAGAGATACCAACCGCGAGCCTCTCCTTAGGGGATAACCCCACTCCTATTCCCGATTCGCGTGATATCCTCATAATCCTTTGATGATTATTATAATGTATAGTTATACTATGTGCATCCGTGCAGGTTATAGCAAAGATAATGGCTCCAAGTGTAGACTAGCAAGTGAAAACCACAATGGAGAAACTGCGTCTTCAACACCCTAGCCTACAAGATTAATGGCTCATGAATAACGTTAATGTATCTATGCTAACAAGTTATCGCTATGTATATATTTTTTAATATATGTTTTTAAAACAAAATTGGATGAATCAGATTGCACATTGTGCTTCGGATATGATATGAATTGAATACAATTTCATTTTAGTACTTCTGTTTGGGATCTTATATGACTATGTTGGTTCATATGAAATGCTTTATTTAGAAATATGTTATGTTGCATATTTTCCATGTCAGAAATCATGGGTAAATCATGATGGGTAGATCCGGATACAAGAATATTTACCAACAATACTTGTAAATAATTTTACCTGCGAATTACCCCCAATTACATGCATGGGTATTTCGTCGTATGACACGAAAATCCCATGGAATATTTACCCACATAATAACATAATCACGCACTAAACACGTTATGGGTAAATTTTCCCACGAATTGAAAAAGTTGTGGGTAACCAATTACCCTCAGAGGTTTTACCCATTTAACGACTGACGTGGGAAATTCGTGGGTGTTAGCCAATTACCCACGGTTTTAAGCCTTTTACCCACAAATATGGTCCGTGGGTAATCGACAGAATTCTTGTAGTTATTAAACAAACACCCCTTTAGGCTAAACGACAAGGAGGTGAAGGTTTCACCTATCCCCACTATTTCATGCGCCACATGCCTTGCCCACTTCCCAAGCTCACGCACGAATCACGAAAACCAAAAAGACTTATGGTGGTCTGATCACCAAATGAAAAAGCAAAAAAATGGGTCCACTCCAAAGTATCCGTTGATAGTTAAAAATAAAATAAAATAAAAAAATCCCACTACCCCATTTTTCTCTATAAATACATCAAAACTACACAATATTTATACACATCTTCTCAATATATCATTCAAACAACATATATCTCATTTTTTTTATTTTCCAAATGAATTCCGATATGATTATGTTCACCGACTTGGAAAAAGAACGAGAAGTTACAAGTCAGAGATTTAATTTTATTGCAAGATCGTTGTCGTTTATTAAAAATAGACGAAAAGCAAATCGCCCCACGATAAAATGCCTTCATCGAGATCATTATGGTGCTCATGAACGTTTAGTCGATGCCTATTTTTTTGAGAACCCGTTCTACGATGAACGTACTTTCCGAAAGAGGTTTCGAATGAGTCGAACTCTTTTCAACTGGATAGTTCGGGAGGTAATTATTCATAATCCATTTTTTATTAGTAATGTTGATTGTGCCGGAAAAGAAGGCATTTCAGCGTTGATGAAGTGCACATTCGCAATTCATCAATTGGCATACGACGCGATTCCTGATGCTTTAGACGAATATCTGCAGATGGGTGAAAAAACTTCTCGTCGATGTCTTGATCATTTTTGTAAGTCTGTTATGGAAATTTTTGGTCTAGAGTATTTGAGGAAACCCACTATGACTGATGTCATAAAGCTTTATCAACATCACGAAGAAAAACACGGGTTTCCGGGTATGTTAGGAAGCATTGACTGTACAGATTGGGAGTGGTTTGGTTGTCCGAATGCACACAAAGGTCAATATGTTAGACGTGATCATGGTTCGAATCCGTTCATTATGCTGGAAGCGGTTGCGTCACAAGACTTATGGATATGACATGCTTTTTTTGGTACTTCTGGGGTGAACAACGACATCAACGTTATGTATAGCTCTCCTTTATTTAACGATCTTAAACAAGGAATCGCATCGGAGATTCCATTTGTTGCTAACGGGGTAACTTACCCATTTGGGTACTATCTTGTTGACGGGATATATCCGGAATTGGCAACACTTGTTAAGACAATTCCAGAACCAGCAGATGATGACCACAAGAGAATAAGGTATAAGCAAATGCAGGAATCGACAAGGGAAAATGTAGAACGGGCGTTTGGTGTTTTGAAGAAGAGATGGACGGTACTTGCCACTCCCACAAAAATCATGAAAAAAGAAAGAATAGTTAATATGATGTATAGTTGCATCATATTACATAACATGATTCGAAAAGACAAAAAAAAAAGAATGCAATATCTCCCGAATGGTACCCAGAGGAAGCACATCAACCGGATGACCCCATACGATCTGATGAACAAATGCGAAAGGTTATTAGTGATGAGACGAAAAGTGTTACGCTTTTAGGGGGTCATTTAATCCCTAATTCGTATAAATGTGATCAAATATTGCCCTAAATCGTTCCTTTTGTCATTTTAGGTACTTTTGAGAGGAATTCTAGAAAACATGCATATTCGGACGTTTTTGGAGCATAAAAGTGAAGAAAACGACAAAGTCTCAAAAGATGGTGATTTATAACCTGACGGCGTCAGAAGTCACAAGGTGACGCCGTCAGAAAGTCTTGACAAAATAGTGGAATCCAATTTTCAAATGACGGGCCAGAGGATTTAACACCTGACGCCGTTAGGAGTAAAGTTAAAGAGTGACGGCCCAGAAGAGTTTATAAGGTGACGGCGTCAGAAGTGGATCTAGGCCATCCGAGATACCTATTGGCGGCGAGCTGACGGCGTCACCCCTTATAACCTGACGCCGTCAGAGTGTAAAATCTATATATAGTTTTCTAATTTTCATTCATTAGTGTGGAACTTTGCGGAGAACTTTTAGGGCAAACTTAATTAAAGATAAGTCTTCACTTTAATTCAATCAATATGTCTATGTGTTGGTTGTCTATCTCTTTTGTTGTCTTCTTATTAACATGTGTAGCTAAATCTTTCTTGTGTTTCCTAATTTAATATTTACTGATTCTTTTGGTTAGATTAAATGAAACCTAACTATTAATTATTGGCTTAATTGGTGTGTGTTGTTTGTTGGGATGAATTGTGCCATCAATGTTACGGCGTCATTGAAACGGTAACCTCCTTTATCAGGTAACGTGCTTAGAACGTCTTGGGAAACATGTAAGCAAGGCATACTAGGCCTATTAGGTAGTATTTACGCATGAGCCACTGTTTACAACCCCTATGGTTGTGCCGTGCATGGCATAGGGCGAGATAAGAGCTCATAGAATTGGAGAGATATGTATGCCACTCCATGAGTTATTAGGAATACACCCTTCATCCACACAAGTAACTTACATATCAATTAACCGATAAAAGATAGTTAGGGAGTAATGAAATCTAAGTAAACACAACTTTCTCCATATTGTTTTCACAACCACAATAGTTTAGATATTTATTTTATTTTATTTGCATAAGTAGTAAACTTGGGTTAGTTGACTAGCAACTAATTCCGCCCTTCTTCCAAAACCGAGATTTTACTTGCTTTCCATAAAATATAAAAATACAAAAAGAATCTTCCTTCCACCCTTAGATCTATTAGAGTAGTTTTTCTATCCTAACGACACTATTCCCTGTGAGAGAACGATCAATCCCCCGTACTTACCACTATCCTATACTACATCGGTCAGGTACACTACCTGGTGGGGTTGTAAGCCTCTTGAGATCCCTCGAGAGGTAAAACCTGTTGTAAGGTTGCAAAACCACGCATCAAGTTTTTGGCGCCGCTGCCGGGGAATAGTTATTGTTTAGGTAGAATTTTTATTTCTTTAGGTCTACTCACTAGATTCATTTATAGCGAGATTTTTATTTTCTTTTTCTAGGATTTTCTTTAGTCTATCTTTTTCTTCGTGTTTTTGTTCGTAATCTTTACCATCCGCCATCATGGAAGGTGGTAACATCCTTGATCCCAACAACCTAATTCAACCAAACCACCCACCACAACCAAACCAACCTCCTAGACCCCGCACCTTAGGAGAGTATTCCCGACCTAGCCACCTTGGCTATCGAAACACCATTGAGCTCACTCAAGGAGCCAATGTCACTCCCTTGCGATCCGACACCATCCGGTTGGTGCAAAGCGGATGCGCATTCCATGGACTTCGTTCCGAAGATCCAAACCAACATCTCAAGGATTTCCTCAAAATCGTAGATTCCATAGACCTTGATGTTGCAACTCGAGAGACGACCCGATTGCGTCTCTTCCAATTCTCTCTACGGGACCAAGCTAGTCAATGGCTTGAGCGACTTCCCGCAGGATCCATCACCTCTTGGGACGATCTCACAACTCGTTTCCTTGCTCAATTTTTCCCACCGGGGAGAACTACCAAGCTAAGGAATGATATCTTGGCGTTCCAACAACGCCAAGGCGAAACCCTCTACGAGGCATGGACTCGATTCAAGGACTTACTCCAAAAAGTCCCTCATCATGGCATAGACCTTTGGCTCCAAGTCCAAATCTTCTATGACCACATCAATCTCCACACGAGGCAAACCATTGACCAAGCGGCCGGTGGCAAGCTACGTGATCTAAGTGCGGAACAATCATGGGATCTCCTAGAAGACCTTGCTCTATATGACAACGAAAGTTGGAATGATCCCCGTGATTTGAATAAAACGGTCAAGGCAATATCTTTGCCTTCGAATAATTCAAGCACTTCCGACCGTAGGATCATAGAACTTGAAGACCAAGTCAAGTTTCTCATGAAATCCTACGAAGCTCCTAAACCTTCAAGCCAAGTGAACAAAATCACTTCTTCGTGCGAATTATGTAGTGGTCCCCACGACACTCGTGATTGCATGGAACTCCCCGAACAAGCTTTTGCGGACTACGCATCCACGCGTACCGACGGAGCGGGAGATAAGTGGTACACTTTCAAACCCGAGCCAAACCCTTATGGAGATTCATACAACCCCTCATGGAAAAATCACCCCAACCTTAGGTGGAAGTCAAACCAAAACGCACCCCAAAACAATTCTTCCAACCCACCTAACCGGTTTCAATCCAACGGTAATTCCTCAAACCGTACCTTCAACAACAATCCTTCCAACAACTATGGTAGTACCAACAACTTTGAAGGATTGATGTCCAATTTTATGGCATCTCAAGAAGCTCGCATAGCTAAATTCACATCCGAATTCAATCAACAACAAGTAGAGATGACCAATAAAATTGACAACTTGTTGAAAGCCCTCAACAACCAAGTGCTATCACCCCCACAAAAGGACGCTAGAAACACCAATAGCGAACCACAAATCAAGGACCCCTCTTCATCCAAACATGTCCACTTCGTAAACGTTGTGACCATTAGACCAATTGATAGGAGTGAGAATGATAGTGAATCAAAGGATGAGAGTAAGGAATTAGAGGATGATAGGAAGGCTAAGGTTAGCGAAATAGAAGAAGTAGAGGAGGAGGATTACTTCAATAGGTTACCCACTAAGGAAGAGCGAGCATATCATAAGAATCTATTCGATGACTCCGAGACCCCATACATCCTAGGTAACCCAATTTTCAAGGTGGGCGATCCATCTAATCTCAACATACCATGCAACATCGGGCATTTGCATATTTGGAAAGCGTACATTGACCCTAGATCACCCATTAACATCATGACTAGAGCTCAATACAATTTGATAATGAAAAGTCAACTAGGGTATAGAGTGTTTCCCGATAAGGGATGGATTAGTAACTTCACGGGAAGAGTTAAAGGATTACCGGTTTATGTAGGAAACTTTACCTATGTCACCGACTTTGTGATTGTAGAAGATATCCGCCCAATAATCGATGCAAGTGTGACCCAAGTAGTCTTAGGCAAACCATTTATCGAGGTCTCTAGAATGACTCATGAACCTTCCTTAGGGATAGTCACATTTAAGGATGAGACCGATGAGGTGAACTACCAAATGCCGTATAAGATAGAGCAATACCAACACTTGTCAAACGTTGAGAAGGAGCTCAAACAAGCGGTTTACTATAGGAATGATGAGGATAGACGTAGGGGAGTAGACTATGTCATGAAAAGGATTTTCGGTTTCTATAAGGATTGTTTGAACTTAGGGCCCGAATACAAAACCGGAAAAGAGGATGACTTAGGAACCGAGACCAACGACGAAGTCACGTAACGTACGGTGACTTTGAGTCTAGCTACAAGACTCGTTAATAAAGAAAAGCGCTTCTTGGGAGGCAACCCATGTTTTGTGTGTTTTTGTGTGTTTATTTGATTTTATTTGTTTCCGTATGTAAGTTATATTTCTTGTTATTGATTCATGCTTCAAACTAAATTGTGAAAATGCTTTATTTTGTTTTTAACTTCGTCTTAACTACATATAAAGGTATTTTGCAAAAGCTAAGTGTAAGGGAAATCTAAATCGGTTTATATAGAACGAATGAACATGAATCATAACAATGAAATTAGCATACATATTAGTACTTGTTTGAGTCAAATGCTTGTATCGAGTCATAATGAATTTTTGCAGGAATTCCAGGAAGTAAGATCTAGTTTTTCCAGAATTTTTCCCGGAAGCTTAACATGAGAATTCTGTCAGAACTTTCTGACGGCGTCAGGGTTAACACCTGACGGCGTCAGGTTATAATTTTCTGCAATTTTTGAAAGTTTTGTATTTTTCCGGAAACCTAAAAAGTTTTGTCAATTCTTTAACTTATAATCTCCAGGAATTCTGCAAAATATTCATTCCACAAGCATTATATCTTATTATGTAGATTTTACCGCCGATTTTACGCGAGGTTGGCCTTTATCTTTTTCAGGTTAACAGGTTATTTTGGACAAGAAGACGTTTATTATTTTGGAAGGGAAGCTTTGAACGTTCGTCTATCTTGGAAGAAGATCTAACCATGTTACATCACTATCCACAACAAACGATTCAGGGGAGTATTTGATTTCATTCTTTCATCTTATTTACTTTTACGTCTTTTATTTGAACATTGGGGACAATGTTCGGTTTAAGTGTAAGGGGGGTAAATGAAAGCACCGTTGAGAATATACTTACGCTTGATGTTTTGCTTTGTTTGATAGTAAATTTGTAATAAAACCAAGAGAAATATTTGTTAGGGCAATTTTAGCGCCAATTTAAAATTTTTTACAACATTTAGAAGTGAAACCTTGATCTTAATGAGCGTCTCATGGATAGGAAATTGTATGACTAGCACAAAACCGTACCACTAAAAAATTTTCCACCCCAAATATGTGAGGTTCGCCCCTAGAATTGGTAGGAAAAGCATCCATCTTTGGTGCTATGATGTGAGTACCGGTAGTATTTAGATTCTAGAACTTGCGTTAGGACCATCTCAAATCCACAAGTGAGACTACATTCGTGTAGTTAAGATTTACTACATGATAAGAGGCATTAGGATTAACCCATTGTTTTACACCCGTATATTTGTTATAATTACATTGACTTCATTGGTCAAGTAATTCTCCCACACCCTTTGCGTTGTATCCATTTTTGGTACACGATACCCCTAGTACACCCCTCCGAGCCTATCCTTTCGTTTCGACCTTTGAGCATCTTACTCAAAGTGAGAATTTGTTTACACCCCACTAAATGTACACCCAAATCGCCTTAGCCTACCTTGTATGCACCCACCTTTGGTGCATTATTGTGAAAACATTTGTTAAACCCTTAGTTAATTATCCGGTCAATTACATGGTTGCTAAGTTAAGTCATATCCTTGTACATATTGTTTTGGGACGATTGGGACTCATGGGTAAAGTACTAGTGTAATGAAGTAATGGGGAAGAACAACATTATTACCCCCATACGTGCTAAATATTTTAAAAGTACTCCAAGTTTTTCGATTATCTTAATTCGAGTCATTAGAATAGTGATTGTAAAGTTATGTAAAGATTCAAGTGTAAGGGGAATGCAAATCCCCTATGATGTATTATTTTGGATGGTAGGGCAAGAGTGTATGCAAAAAAAAAATAATAAAAAAAATAAAAATAAAAAAAAAATCCAAAAAATTAAGAAAAATAAAAAAAAAAAATATGAAAAAGAAAGAAGAAAAACATACGGACTACCATCCCGTTTCCTTTTATGTTCCTTTTTAGTTTTTGTTATTTCATTTTTAGACTAAGATTGAGTCGAGTCTTGACTTAAGCAACGATGTAGAGTGCATGTATTTGATCATGATAATTAACTCGCCACCACTAAAATACCCTTTATTCCAACCAAACCGTGTTATCATATCCCTACACCTTACGTTACAACCCTTTATAAAGCCCTCTTTGATAGTTTATCTTAGGTGCTTACGCCTAGTGGAGGAGTAATTGATCCTTTCCCAAGCCTATGGTAATCTATTTGCTATGACAGGTAGTGAGTGTTATTTTCCGTTTCCATTTATGAGATATAAACTTTATGACATTTGAGAGATGTGAGAATCCAAACACTATTTGTGAGGTGCTAGTGTATGATTTCCGTGCTTGTTATGATTAGGGTCTAATAACTATTTGTTGTAATTACTTTTATATTCGTGTTAAATGACCCCTAACTCATATTTTGATTGGAATAAAAGCTCATTTGCTTGAGGACAAGCAAATCCCAAGTGTAAGGGTATTTGATGAGACGAAAAGTGTTACGCTTTTAGGGGGTCATTTAAGCCCTAATTCGTATAAATGTGATCAAATATTGCCCTAAATCGTTCCTTTTGTCATTTTAGGTACTTTTGAGAGGAATTCTGGAAAACATGCATATTCGGACGTTTTTGGAGCATAAAAGTGAAGAAAACGACAAAGTCTCAAAAGATGGTGATTTATAACCTGACGGCGTCAGAAGTCACAAGGTGACGCCGTCAGAAAGTCTTGACAAAAGAGTGGAATCCAATTTTCAAATGACGGGCCAGAGGATTTAACACCTGACACCGTCAGGTGTTGGGAAAAGTAGGCCGTTAGGAGTAAAGTTAAAGAGTGACGGCCCAGAAGAGTTTATAAGGTGACGGCGTCAGAAGTGGATCTAGGCCATCCGAGATACCTATTGGCGGCGAGCTGACGGCGTCACCCCTTATAACCTGACGCCGTCAGAGTGTAAAATCTATATATAGTTTTCTAATTTTCATTCATTATTGTGGAACTTTGTGGAGAACTTTTAGGGCAAACCCTAAAGTCGAATTTCCTGTACTTTTTAAGGTTTCCAACCCTTGGAACTGATGAATGGTATAGTATATATAAGACTCTTTTGACCGGGAAATAGTCAAAGAAAGTCAAACCGGGAGTATTCGATATTCCCGGGTCGTGTCCGTGTGAGGTGTGAAATGCGAAGTCGAAACCGTTTTGTGATCGGGAGATTTGAATGAGGTTTAAAAGAGAATATTGGATTTCTAAATTAATTGAAGCAAATAATTGCTTAAAATAACTTAACTAAGCAATAAATGAAAGCACGTAAAGCAAATAAGCCTAAAACGTAATCTAAATAAAACAACGTAACGCGTAAAACTTAAAAACGTAAACTAAATGGGCAACTACTTAAATTAAACTACAATTATGATTTTGAAAATAAAAAATTACTTAAAAACTATTAAGAACGCTAAACGTAACTTGAAAATACTAAAAACGTAACTAAAAACCAAAAAAAGGCCGTAACCGGGCTCGTTATGGACCCAAAACGTAAAAATTTTTGAAATAAAAAGGCTACGGGTGTCGAAACAATTTTTCTAGCTCCTAAT
>LBNU01035570.1:7858-22699 GCA_014162995.1 Artemisia annua
AAAAAAAAAAAAAAAAAAAAAAAAAAAAAAAAAAAAAAAAAAAAAAAAAAAAAAAAAAAAAAAAAAAAAAAAAAAAAAAAAAAAAAAACCGACGGCACTATAATTTCTGGAGCCAACAGATACGGCCAGAATATGGTGCCGTGGAGATTTTTGCTGACGTAGCAGCACTTTTTGTGCCACGGCTTGAAGCCATGGCACCACCACACCCAATGCTCTTAACACACGCATCAGAGCCGAAACTAGATCTTGTATTTCCTATTATCCACATTTTCCTACTTGGTTTATATTTATTGATGTTTGTTGGCAAGGTTGGATTTATAAAGATCTTGTCATACGTGGGCTGGATTTATATCGTCTTCTTTCTTCTTTCATATTCTGTACAATAGTCGCCAAGATGCTAGTCAGGGGAGGCCCGGAGGGGGTGCAAACCCGATTCCCGCACAGGGCACGTTTTCGAATGGGGCACAAATTTTTGGAAAATTTTTTAATATATATTATATATATAATGTAAAAGTGTTATATATACATATCAAGTCAATGTTATGACAACGGGGCAAACATGAAAGGGAAACACCAAGAAAGACTTAGTGGATTGGCCATGATAGCTATCGAGAACGGAATATTAGAGGATATAAACTATGAAGAGCTAATCAACCAATTTGCTATGACGAATGCTAGGAGAGCTTCACGAATCATCGGTTACTACTATGGTATGTATTTTTAGTACTATGATTTTGTTATGGATATAATTAATTGTTATAACATTAGTTATCATCTATAAAAAAAGAAAATTTGTTAGGAGTTAGGGGCATTTTTTTCTTGGCTCGCGCCGGGTACTCAAATCCTCAGGGCCGCCACTGATGCTAGTGTCGTTTTTTATGTCTTAAACCGATATCGACTACTTTTATGCTTACGTCCAATGTCTGGAATTAATAATATAATATAAGGTATTATGGGTTATAGTGTTTCTTTTGAACTATGCGAGCGTTAGAGCATTGGGTATCGTCAAGCTGTCGGGCTCGTGCCGTGGGCAAAAAAGTGCTGCCACGTCAGCAAAAAGCTCCATGGCACCAAAAACCCCACGCCACTACATTTCAGGGGTATCCGTTGGCACCAGAATTTCTGGTGCCGTCGGCCTTTTTTTTTTTTTTTTTTAACAAAAATTAAAATATACACAATATAACCTTAAATAAACTTCATTAATTAAAAAAAACACACATTACACTAAAAAAAATACATCAAAACACAAACAAATCACAAATAATAGCCCATATATAATTTTTTTTTTATTTCTTCTTCCTCCCAAACAATGGCCCTAATAATAGCCCATGTATAATTTTTTTTTTCTTTTTTTTTTTTTTTTTTTTTTNTTTACAATTAAAAAATAATAATAATAATAATAATAATAATAATAATAATAATAATAATAATAATAATAATAATAATAATAATAATAATAAAAAATAAAATAAAATTGTGTTATGGTCAAGTTTCACTAATTCATGAAATCAGAGACAAAATTAGGACCAAATATAACAGGGTGTATAAATTTTTTTAAACCGTAATATAATAGAGTTAAATCGATCGATCGGGTGCATTTAAAATACATTAAGAAAAATTAATATTTTTTTTTTTCAAAAATTAAAACTACATCGAAAAAAATCCATTAATGTCTCGGGACGCCGAAGGAACCCCTGATTCTGTCCCTGCATGAGATATACATAATTGACGACTCTAATCGCAAGAAGTATTGCATTACTAAAACTTTAAACCTAAAGGAAAAGAAGGTAAATTTTGATTAGGCTTGGCGCTAGGTTAATAAATGATAATTAGGTTTAATGGATAAGCATTATTAGATGATGGTGTCACTGATCCAAGCCCGGTCTATGGAATTAGGTTTATAAGAGTTTAAACTCATACCACATTTGAAATTTATAAATAGTGGTTATTAATTAAGTTAAACCTGCGAGGTTTCATCATTCTACATGAATTTATATTTGTAACTCATCAAATTTGAAAAAAGATTAATGGTATGAAACCAGTTAATAATTTTAAATATTGCTTTTAGTCCCTTTAGTTTGATTAACAAAAGTAATTATGATGTACTATCATAAAGTTGCCAAAAATGTAGCTTGCTTATTTTTGCTCCAAATTATGTTTCAACACTAAAATCTCAATTGGGCGATTCATTTTCTTTTACCAAATTTCAAATCAACCAGTGAACACATTCTTATTAACAACCATTCTGTAACGTCGCATCTTTACTACTACCGTAGCATAACATGAGTATCATGCTAGCATTTCATATGATGCATAATTTCTAAATTGTGAGGGCACCTTATTGTTATTTCTTGTTTCACATAATTGTGTGATACTTTCACTTTTAATCTAGTTGTGATCGTCCTAGTTTATTATCACAGTGTAGGGATCGAATGAGAATAATTTTTTTTTTTAAATAAAACTAATGAGAAATAACTATAATCATATATTTGAGATGAATTGAGTTGAATTAGACGCATCTTTATTCATTTAGACGCATCTCTTTTAGTTTTGAAAGTTATTTTGTAGTTGAAAAGATGCAAAGTAGTACTACCAACACATGTGACATGCAGTTGACGCAAAATACATAAATTCACCTAGTTTGATAAAAGGCATCTAATATATGTAGCACTGAGCATAATAAGCCGCGGATCGGACCGAATCGAGAAACCGGACTGAATTGGACTGATCGGACCAGACCGAATGTATTACGGTTCGGTCCTCGATCTACACTTTTCCTCATATTCGGTCCTCGGTCCGGTCCGGTCCAGTCTAGCTCGGTCTTACGCAAAACCGACCATTATAATTTGTTGGACCGGACCAAACAAACGAACCAGACCGGACTGGACCGACACGGACCTGGACCGGATCGGTCCGGTCCTCTGTCCAGTGTCTTAGGCCAAATCGGTTTTCGGGCAGTTTGGTCTCGTTTTTGGACCATGCTCGGCCCTAAATACGTTTTTGGACCATGCTCGGCCCTAAATACATAAGTTATGTACATTTAACTTTGAGCTACAAAATATATTAGAATACATTATAGTTATGCATTTAACTAAAATTGATGTATTTCTTAATGCACTTATTGTTATTTGTCATCCTACTAATTTTAAAGTTTACCGGGTGGAAGGCCCTTTAACCAAAAAAATGTTTATTCTCATTTGATTGACTATAATTAAAAAAGAATTCTAGTTTGATTTCACTGCACCTCTTATGTATCGAGCTACAAGTGTCCATGATCCAGTTCGACCGTATTGAGGTGAAACATCTCAACAGGACCACTAATCTTGCTTTGGGAAATAACAAACCAAATTGGCCGAGTCGGTTGGATAAGTATCGCGGAACTGGCCGAACCGTCTAATACATGTTTGGTTAGGCTGATATAGCGATTTGATTATTTTTGAACCATTTCTTTTGAGTAAATTACTTAAATGAACCATACAAAGTATCCGTTTACAAAAATAAACCTCGCCCACATTTTTTACGAAAATGAACTTTTGCATATGATCCGTTAGATTCAGTTAATGACAACTTTTGAACCGTACATGTGTCTCTCATTTTTCTAGGCGAGGTGGTGGGCGAGGTGGTGGGCATGAAGAGCTGGGGTGAGGTAGCTGGCGAGGTAGTGGAGCTGTGGCGAGGTGGCTGGCGAGGTGGTGGAGCTGTGGCGAGGTGGTGGGCGAGGTGGTGGAGCTGTGGCGAGGTTCTAGGCGAGGTTCTGGGCGAGCCCTAGGCGATGATCTAGGCGAGGTGGTGGAAGTGAGGGCGAGGTGGTGGGCAAGGCTGTGGGCGAGGTGGTTAAGGTCTGGGCGAAGAACGGGGCGAGGGAAGTCATGTTAGTTACACCTGTTTGTTTGTGTTCGAAAAAAATGGAAGTTTTGTTGTTGTTTTCAAAGGAAGAAATGGGTGTATGACTGTATGAGTAGACTATAGGTTTGTTGAAGGAGAAGCGGGGTAGGTGAGACACTATTGGCTATTGGGATGACAAGTAATAAAACAAATGGGTTTTAATTCGTTCCAAGGTTTACCAAAGTACTACCTGCCAAAATCACTTTTATCTTTTTCTTTTATCACAAAACAAATGGGTTTTGGTCTTTTGGATTTGTTTATTGCAAAATTAAGTACAATGATGACATATTTGGTTGGTTCGAAAATTAAGGTGATAGTGACAGATTTTGGTTTATTTTGGTAAACAGTTAGAAAAAGGTTTATATCGGTAAACTAAGTATATAGTTGGTTCATTTTAGTAATTTGGTTATTTCTTTTTGTTGTTTTATGTTTTATTTGTGATGTTCTAAATTTATTGAGAACCTACATCGCTTTAGTACTCCATATATCGCAGGGGTCTTTTTTAATGTTTTATTTGTTTACAGACATAAACTTAAAAAACTAATCAAATACATTGCTCGACTTAAATAAACTTCCCACAAAACATCCTCATATACAAACAACTTCATTTCTTTTAAGGTTTTTCCTGACGTAAAATAGGTGAAGAACTTTAGATTAATTTCCGATTTAGGTAAAATGCACCATCCGAATTATCGGAAATGGTATTAAATCTTAAATTTCATTCAACAATTGTATTTATAATTTGCGAGATGAACCAATCATACGTTGATTCGTGTTAGTATGTCAACTATTAAAATGTGAAAGTTAACATTATTGAAAAAAAATTAGAAGATGAATGTCATTACGTTTTTATGCAAAAAATAAAAAAAAAAAAAAAAAAAAAAAAAAAAAAAAAAAAAAAAAAAAAAAAAAAAAAAAAAAAAAAAAAAAAAAAAAAAACTCTTTTTTACTATATATTAACCTAAAAGAAGAAGATGACATATCGGTCCATCCTCACGTGCAAAAGGAAAGAAGATGGAATGTGAATGAATCTTTACACACTTTGGGGAAAATTCTTTTAGAAAATGCAGCTACTTTGAAGATTTTCTTAGGATCAGGGGCGGTACTACAATGGGGGCAGTGTGGGCAGTTGCCCCCACAAAGTTCTAGTAGATGTTAAGACTTCTATCAATGTCGATTTTCTTTAGATGATCATGATGCACAATTTTATTCAGCCCCCCATAAGAGAATATAATGGTATTAATCAATAGCTACATCTTAGTCTATCGGTTAAGGACATGTTTTACTTTCGAAGAGATGACCTAATGTTCAATTTTTGTGCTATTTTAAATTTTGTTATCTAAATTTCTGTTTTCACTTTCTCTATTCCTATTAATATCGATCAAGAAAAGTAAGTACATTATAAATATTGTCCTTATAATAACAACCCCTTAGGGCGCATAAGTCAACTAGCGGAGGGCAAGGCTTTTAGTGGTTAAGGGAGAGCTAGGGGGTTTAGGTTCTAGCTAAACAAATTCACTTTCATTCAAAGTAAAATCGTTGCCATTACATCAACAAAGGTCGAGTTAGTGACATGAACCGACTTGACATTTACTCTCAACTTTTGCCCCCTCTTAAAAAAATTTCTGGTACCGCCCCTGCTTAGGATGATGGCAATGGTGGGCGGTATGCCCATCGGCATGGCCATACCGCCGGTGAACACCGCCGCCACTTAGGCGGTATGGCCAGCAGCATGGTTCTACCGGTATGGCTTGATTCCACGGCATAAGAGGAAAAAGAGACGTTGGGGCTAGAAAACAAAAAAAAAAATATAACCGTTGAGGCAAAATGTGAGCAAAAAATCATAGTTATGCATCTCTGTTTTTTTATGTCCTCTGGTTTGTAGGTGTGGAAAATAGGATCCGCTTATTTTTTGGAAGTGGGGTAGTGGGGAAGACAAAGGTTTTTAAAGGTTGATTGGTCAAGTTAATCTTTACATAGTTATGAAAATGTTCATTCTAAACCCCTCAAATATTATAAACGTTCGCTTTTAGCTAGTGTCAATTCCATTGAACTATACTAAAAAATGACATATTTCAACAAGTAATTTTTTTTTTAAAGTATTATGTAATTTTTTAAAATTATTAATGAAATATTATGTTTTTATTAAATTGTTTAATATAATTTATGAAAATAAAAAATAAAAAAATAAAATTAGTTGGGAGGTATGAAAAAGGCATGGTTGCCACTAAAAAGGGGTTGGGAGGTATGAAAAAAGTATAAAATGGTTGGTATGAGGTGGAATGATATTATTGGTGGATTTAGGAGGTATGGTTTTTTTCGGAGGCATGACTGCCACCATCCTTACTGTCCAATCCATTTGTCCGTTAATCTTAATTGTAATCATGTGAAATATATAAAACTTGCACTTTTCTGAGCCAAAACGAAGGCCATGTGTAAAAGATTACAGTGTAAAAAGTTACGTTTTAAGTAATCATGAAGATTAAGGATACGTCGTAACAATTAGGTGTTTTTTTTTTTTTTTTTTTTTTTTTTTTTTTTTTTTTTTTTAACATAATATCTAGTTTCAACTTTAATTTTCAAGTTGTTATCACTTTTGTGCTGTTAATTAACATAAAGTTTGACGCTTGGGGCATATATTTTGATGCTTCTATATGTTTGACGTCTTACACGACTGCACAAATTGCACACCCTCATGGCCGGATTTTGGCATGTGCCAGAGTGATCAACCGCACAGGGCCCCAAATTTTCGGAGGCCTTAAGATTTTGAACGGTAGTGGTGTTTTAGTTCGGATTTTTCACGTTAATCTCATGAAAATGTACTCTAAACGTAAAATACAATGATTTTTACAGAATCTAAGTTAAACATTAAGTGGTTTTTTTTTAAATGACAAAAACAGGTTATAGAGGTTACAAATGGCTGAAGAAGAAGACAGCTTTTTTGAGTTTTGACTTTGCACCCTAAAGTTTCAAGGTTTTACACTTTTGCCTTTATGTTTGAGTTTTATTTCTAAATAAGCCTAGTTAAGTTTATGAATCTAATATTTTCAACACATGTTTGAGACAAAGTTCTAGAAAAGCTTTAAAGGTGTTATAATGCTATCAGTCTATTGGAATTAAACTTGTTAAAATATCGTTATTTAATGTTTGATGGAATTTCATATTTTGGATTTTTATTTTTACATATATGTAAATCTTTCGTGTTTTTCAAAGGGCCCAAATATTCACTATAGCACAGGGCCTCCAAAAATCACGGGACGGCCCTGCACACCCTCAAGTACAACTCTGCTTTAGCGATCGTTTGGCCAAACCCGTTTCATCGGTTTAGAATTTCTTAAACTGAAAATGACTTTGGATTCCAAATTCGATCGAAACTTTGTAATACTGTTGTCTCTATTTCTTGTTTGAGGCCCTAATAAAATTCCACAGCTGTAGAAAAAGACCCAACATGCCAAATTGGCCAAACTGTGAACATCTGAACATTAGTACGTAAATTGTTTTGTTCACTCATGCTCATGCATATATATATAAGAAAAGAAAGTGTGGCCCGCAATACTGTACGTAGTATATAAATAGCAAAATACTCGTAATATCTATATACCCTAATATAAAATTTATTCCATTACCAATTATAGTACGAAAAGGTATCTTTACTCTATAAAATAAGAACACTCCTAAACCAAATTGATTCTATAAACAAAATGAAACTTCAACAACTAATATTTGTTGCATTCTTGTTATCAACCCTAATAACCACCAAAGTATTTGCCGACTGCACTTGTGAACCTGTACAACCTACGGGAGACAAAAACAAGGCTCTCAAATTCAAACTAATCGCACTTGCTTCCATTCTCATATCCGGCAGCATCGGCGTTTCTATACCATTTGCTGGCAAGATTTTCCCCGCCCTACGCCCAGAAAAAGATGGTTACTTTGTAGTAAAAGCATTTGCGGCTGGTGTGATCTTAGCTACGGCTTTTATTCATATTCTTCCTCAAGCGTTTGAGAGCTTAACGTCGCCTTGTTTGAAAGATCATCCATGGGCTGACTTTCCATTCACGGGCTTTGTGGCGATGGTTGCAACCATTATGACATTGTTATTTGAGACTTCGTCTGAAGCATACCAAGTTAGGGCTGCTGCGACGAGGGTTGTTGGAGATAGTAAGGATGAAGAGATGAATAGTGTGGATGGTGGGCTTGTGCATGCAAGCCATGGTCATGTTCATGGATCATCCATGTTGAAAATAGCTGATGGTAAAGATGAAGTTCGTCGTTATCGGATTGTTTCTCAGGTAAATCTTCCCTTTTCATTTGCAATATAAGTAAACACGGTGTCCTTAAAATCTAAGATTACTATACCTTACACTTAAGAAACACCAATACGATAAGCACCAAATCGATCGAGCAAAACTACAAAATATATCTTAAGCCGGCCAATTAAGGATCAAAAAAACATCTTAATCGTCATCAGAATACTTCATGTCCTCCATTACTTTATCAAACGCGTATCGGCGGTACAATTGGAATATGAAATATTGAGAATCAAAGAGTTGACCACATGCAACAAAAATGGCTATCAAAAGGTAGTTTGATTTCTTTTGTAATTTAATTTAATTCATTTTGTGGCATAAGAATAAAATCATAGGAAAGGTTTTGATGAGATGCATCATCAACAACTAGCTAAGGGTGAACATGATCGAGCTCACTTTGAATAAACTTTTAATCGAAACAGTACTTTTAAGCTCAGTTTTTGTGTAGGTCTAAAAAACAAGAATATTTATGTTCAAATGGGCATAAATGATCAGAATATATCCCGAATTCAGAACATACATGAATATGATTTTAAAGTAAAAGTATATAACATTGTTGCATGCGGCATCGTTTTCTTCACAGTGGAACAAGGGGATTTTGGAGAGTCACGGAACACATGAAATTTTGATATTTAATGTTAGTTTTCACAAACAACCTTAACTTTTTGGAATACACAGTTTTAAATAAAGGTGTATTTTTTATTTTTTTATTTTATTTTTTTTCTTTTGTTTAGTTAGTTCATTGATAAGTCAAAAACAAACTAAAAAATTTAGTTATACTCGTGGATTATCGTACAATCATACTCTTTCTAATTTATATTTGTAATTATTTAAAAATTGTGTAACAGGTCACTTTAACCTTTTGCGTGTATTTTGCGATTAATCTAACATTTCATTATAAATAAGAGCGTTAATAAACAGAATGATAAAATGGTTACAAAATATACACAAGATTTATGTGTCAGCATAGTATAGTTTGTGTTAGGAGTTTGTGGGGTAACTTTTGTTAGCTGTGTTTGTTTCATTTTTAGAGTCTCTCTTTTTCTTAATTTTTCTTAATTGGCTTGATTAGTTAAGGGCATGCCTTGTTTTATACTTTTGCTCTTTGTGTAGTTTTATAAATATTGTCTTTCTAAAAAAAAATATATATACACAATATATATATAAAGAATAAAAGCTACACAAAACTTTGAAAAATAACAAATTAGCTACTCCCAACTAGGGCTGTAAACGAACCGGACGAACACGAACGGAGCCCTGTTCATGTTCGTTCATTTAATTTTAACCAGACAAATAAACGGACACGGACGCTTAAACGGACGAATTTTCTTGTTCATGTTCGTTTATTAAGAAAATGAGTTGTTCATGTTCGTTTATATTCGTTCATTAAGACACTAAACGAACTTAAACGATCGAACACAGATGAAAATAGACAAACAAACATAAACTTTATTGAATTCTTCACAATATATTATTTTATAAGTGATTTTTTGTTTAAACAAATCAATTTTTAAAATTATAAAATTAAAAGATATGATATATGAACATAAATAGATAAATAAACATAAACGAACACATAATCAGACGTTCACGAACACAAATGAACGGACGAGACTTTTGTTCATGTTCGTTTATTTAACAAACGAACGTAAAATATTGTTCATGTTCGTTCATTTAATAAACGAACGAACATAAACGAACTTTTTACCGAACAATTCATAAAATGTTCACTGAACATTCAGTTCTTTTACAGCGCTACTCCAAGCATTCGTTGAAAGTTTTCTCTCACACATGACGAAAACCCTCAAGTAATGACATACGAAAGTCACGAATCACAAGACAAGACCTGACCCACACCACCTTAGATTTAATGATAAAAACAACTGAATTACTAACAAACAAAAGTACATTTTGATATCATATTAAAAGGTATTCGGTTTTTTGTTTGAGGAGTGCTCATTTTCATTGTTGATAGTGTGTCTTTCATACAATTTCACCAAAATCCAAATATATGTCACGTTACATCCAAATCATGCGTTCTTATCAATCACCGAATAAAAAGAAATGTGCATTATAGTAACGATATACTTATCCAAATAAACGTAACGTCATATCATAACAATGACAAACTTAACTAGTTGTGAGTCCAATTTATGAGCTAATTAAGGTCTAGCTAGATATAGTCCAATTTATTGACTCGCTTTCTTAAAATGTTAGCACTCAAAGGCTAATCGTAACCCTTTTTTTACATAAATTATATTTTGACACTCAAATGTTATATCTATGCAAGCAATCAATAAATTAAGTTTGTATTTGTTGTAATGCAAAAATTTATGTAACTTTAGGTGTTGGAACTGGGAATCATTGTTCACTCAGTGATTATAGGATTATCTTTAGGCGCTTCTAAGAGCCCGAAAACTATAAGACCTCTTATTGCTGCGTTATCATTTCACCAATTCTTCGAAGGTTTAGGTCTCGGTGGAAGCATCTTTCAGGTATGGATTAAGTTTTCCAACATAAACAAATTAGTGATATAGTCAGTCTAATTATAGTTTGTTGTAAATCATGGATTATGATATTTGCTAATGTAGGAAAAAGAACACGAAAACATATTAAAGCAGTCGATATCAGTTTTTTATTATTATTTCTCTGGCAACTATAATACAAAACATAAACCAAGGTAGCAAAATCGACACATACATGAATGAAACCTTAATGATATATATGGTGCAATAATGTGTAGGCAAAGATCAAATCGCTGACTACTATAATGATGGGAACTTCTTTTGCCCTAACGACTCCAAGTGGGATTGTTATCGGAATACTGATAAGCAATACATATTATGGAAAAAGTTCTAAAGCTCTAGTCGTGGAGGGCGTACTTAATGCTGCATCAGCTGGAATATTGATTTATATGGCACTCGTCGATCTCCTTTCACCCGATTTTAAAAATCCTAGAATGCAAAATAACAAGCTCCTTCTACTTAGTTCCAATGTTTCTCTTTTTCTTGGTACCGGACTTATGTCACTCCTGGCTAAATGGGCTTGATGTGTCATGTGTGTGTATATGCACACGTGAATATAATGAATAACGGTGCCTATTCTAAAAAAAATCTTTAGCAGAATGTGTATGTATACTAAAACGGAATATGGCTAAATGGGCTTGATGTGTCATAATATGTTGAATATCAAAAATGTTTACATAGGTTGCCTATAAATCTACTAGGACACTACTAGAAATCGGGAACCTCTAAAAACACAGCCGGAAATAGCTGTTCCAATTAGCGTACACAAGGAAAACAAAAACATCGAGATTTACGAGCATAGTATCTAGATTTATAGTTGATAATTTTAACTTATGGCTGTTAATTAACTCTTATGAGAGTATGAGACATACAATAACTAAAAGTTCATAAATTTTGACGTCCTAGCTGCTATACTCAAATAACTGATCGCATAGTTTTTATGTTCATATATGTACCCCCTATACCATTTCTTATGCTTTAACTTCTAGTCGTTGGAATTGGGAATCATCGTTCATTCCGTTATCATAGGATTATTATCTTTGGGAGCTTCGAAGAGTCCGAAAACCATAAAACCACTGAATGTCGCATTGTCCTTCCACCAATTCTTTGAAGGATTAGGACTTGGTGGATGCATCTACGTACCAGGCATGAATTCTATTAATTATTCTTTTCTACCAATTGTACTCGTAATGCCATCATAAGTTAACAATTATAGATCGGAATTAGGCCAGGCGATCTTAGCACATTTCTGAAATTCTAGCTAATATATGGTTTCATGATCTACAATGAACAATGATACTACAAATATACAACTTGGATAATGACAATCCATCAATGATCAATCTTGTATATACGGAGTACTCCGTATTATTTTTAGCTTTATTAAAAACAAATAGTAGAGAAAACAATAACATCAAAGAATGAGGCCTAAATAATTTGTGAAAACTTGTAGGTACGGTGAAAATCAAGTCGTTGGCTATTGTGCTGATGGGAGCGGTTTTTTTAAAAATGTTTTTCCGGATATTCGTATATAAACTTTAAATAATAATTATATGAGTCGTTATAAGTACAATCGCGTATATTTATTTTCATATCACAGTAACTCGTACTTAACATTTGATATTTATATTACCGTTAATAATAATTTAACTGTATTTAATATTCAAACTTGTCTACGTATAGATTAAACTTTTAAACAGGATAACATGAGTTTTTATTTATATTTAACGTACATAGTAAAAAGATATTTTAATAGATGAAAGTTTAAAACTAATATTTATTTTAAAAGTATTTAATGTATATTAAAAGTAATTCGTACATTTATAAAATTTTGTAAGTTTAATTGATGGAAGTCTCAAACACTCATGTAATTGTAAACAAAGTTCATATGATAAAGTGTATGGGATATAAAGTGTAAGGAGTTATTTGTTTATTATTTAAATTATCAAAAAACATGGACATTCTTAATTTTAAACTTAAATCTATATAATATATTTAGAATTCAACCACTAATGTTTTATTAATTACCTCATCTTTTTTTAAGTTTTTATTTTCATAAATTTGACACCTACATTTTTATGTGTTTTTTTTCCTCAATAAAATTCTCCACCAAATTTATTAAAGTTTGACCAAAATCAATTCAATTTTGACTTTTTATTAACCAATCATATTTCTCGATTTCGCCTATGTGTCAAATTTGAGCATTCCTATTGGTCCAACTTTTTTTCCACTAATATTGTTTTGTCAAAAAAAACTCCGTAATGATGTAATTCTTTTATTATATAAAAGATAAAATATTATGAATATAAAAAATAAAAAATAAAATTAGGAGAGACATGGAATCATGGTTGCCATGGTTTAAAAAAACGGTCTGAGGCGGCGCCTCGAGGCGAATCGGACATAAAACGCATATGAGGCGGCGCCTCAGGTGGTTAATTTGGAACGTACGCCTCTAGTGGGTGAGGCGGTGGTGAAGCGTATGAGGCGGCACCTCAGGGCCGAGGCGGATTTTGTACCATAAATCCATTTATGGTGTTTGATTTTCGTGGTGATGGTGTTTTCCGGTGAAAACTATGTTGAAGGAGAGAAAAGGGTGAAAGAAGAGTTGAAGATGGAAGAGCGGCTCATAAGAAAGAGATGTATTTGTATCTGTTTTCTATATTACCTAAAAGGCTTATTACCTTTTATTGTTTTTCTTTGGGCCCAATTAATATCATATACAAATGGGCCAAGTTGGAGTATTTTTTTACTTTTTTTGGTCTGATTAATAGTGCGCTTTACTTACACAATGTAAATTTTGAAATATTTGTATAAAATATATAATTAAAAGTTTATAAATATGTAAATAAAATATATCAATACTTATATATGTATTAATTTAATTATGCCTCGACTTTACGCCTCGGTTCGCCTCGAGGCTTACGCCTCTTGAGGTGAAGGGAAAACGCCTCGAGGCTCGTTTCCGTACTTTTAAACTTTGATGGTTGCCACTAAAAAAGTATGGTGATGCATGGAATGAGGTGGCAATATATTATTGGTGGGTGGTGAGGTTGGAGGAGGCATCGAATCATGACTGCCACCCCCTTACACTAACTCTTTTGTTTTGCACTTTTGCTTTCATCAAAGAATTTTATTTTATTTTATTTTATTACTCGTAGTTATTATTATTATTATTATTATTATTATTGTTATTATTATTATTTTTAAGGCAACAATACATTAACAAAACAGAAAAAACAAACAAATGCATCCCACCTCAATTAATCAAGCCAATTAAAAAAGTATGAGACCCAAAGAACAAAAACTAAAAATATAGGCATCAATCTATCACGAGAGTTACAAGGAGTCGACTAGACACCTATGACCAACAAACACTTTAACTAAACAAATAACATATTGAATATAGCAATCAAGGCCCACAAGAGCAAACATCACCCATGTTTTCATGTGCGTATGTGAGAGTTCTATATATTGAATTTGTGTTCGAGTGTAGCATAGGTAAATAATAATGAGTTTAGTGGTTAGTTTAGTGGCTATGTTAATTTGGCGTTTGTGCGACACACGGCCACACCACCACCAGATACGTACCCTTGTTACATCTTGTCTAAAGACGAGATACTAAAAATTATAAAACACTAACGATGCTTTTTTAGAAGATCTAGATAAAATGAAGTTGCTACACAAGTTTTGAAGAGCAAACAAATGAAAAATATTTCAAAGTGACCTCCATCGACCAAATGAACAATTTAGGAACTTATAAAGTTCTACTAAAAGTGGCTAAAAAAATGAAAATGAATTCTCATAATCTATGTTGCTTTAAAAATAATTCATAAACTTATCTCGCATATTTTATACTACAAGACTTAAATAAACAACCATTTAAATTAACTTGAGATTGTTTAGCAGAGGAAAATTCAAATGCATACTCTTATTTTGGTGCATACCAAGGGACAAATCCCCACCATCCATCTATTTTAATCTAATGATGGGGATTAACCTAAGATTAAATGGGGAAACATAAGTCCATGTTTTTTTTTCCTTCCCTTTTTCTTGTCTTTTTAATTATTCATTTTTTTTTTTTTTTTTTTTTTTTTTTTTTTTAAGGGGGTTTTTTTTTTTTT